>JANAVB010007358.1:0-131924 GCA_029216955.1 Iris pallida
ATATATATATATAGATATATATATTATATATATATATATATATATATATATATAGATATATATATATATATATATATAATATAACTAAATACATATGAATATTAAAAAATAAAAATCTTAATAAATTATTAATTTATTGATATTTAATATAAATTTCTTTTGGTCCACACTCTTAATTTAAAGAGATCTAATTGTATAAATTTGGCAAAAAGAATAGTCCACTATTAATTAGTTGTAATAAATATGCTCGAGTACGAGGAGTTCAAAATAGCTAATTATGGACACAACCAAAAGTGATCGGGGCTAGCCCATTTTTTTAATTTCTGGTAGTCCAGTCTGTAGACTGGACTGTCAGTTTCTAACAAGGACTGCCAGGATCTAACAAGGACTGCCCACTTTTCTGGCAGTCCAGTCTGTAGACTGGACTGTCAGAAAAGTGGACATCCTAGGACGGCCACGATGGGATAGCCCGATCACTTTTGGCTGTGCCCATAATTAGCCTTCAAAATATGACCACTACTTAATTCAATTGGCCAATGATTAAATAAGTCGATCAAATTTTTTTTTTTCCAATTGATTACATAATTATGTAACTTGGGATGCAGGCCAAGGCCGAGACAAGCGAGAGCTCCGAGAAGAAGGAGGAGCCATTGGTCGATGTCTCAGAGACAGAGACAAAGGCAGAGGAGGCTAAATCAGAAGCAGCAGCGGTCAAGCCCGAGGTCCAGGAGGAGGCTGTTGCGCCCAAGTTGAGCGAGGAAGAAAAGCCAAAGGTGGAAGTGTCCGGTACAGGAAGCGAGCAGGAAGTTGCAGAGGCTCCCGTGAGCGAGGAGAAGGTTGCCACTGCCGAGAGCACGGCCATGGAAGAGGAGAGGCCTGCAGAGAAGGAAGGAAGTAGTTGTTCCATCAAACTAAGCTAGTGCATCAAACTCCATTTTGCGCAAGGAGATGTACGTAGCATGAATGTTTGTTATTCGTGCAATTGTGACAGAAACACAAATGCTATCCTGTACTGTACATCTACACTTTTGTTTTGTCGGCAACATGGGAATCTAATTATCAGTCTGTCATCCAAACCGTAAAAAAAAAATATGGATTCAGTCTCGTAGAAGCCGAACCATTACAAGCTGCTGGTCCGAAAGCGTTGCCAAACCGACATGAAAATAGTCAACCAATGTCTAACAAAAACGTCAAGCACATATGAGAACACAATATTTTTCGTGACCCTGTCACCTGGACAAAATCCAATTTTTAAAAAATACAAGACCGAGTACAAACTTATTGAACCATTTGTCTAAAGGTTTAAACCCCCCACACTGAACTAAAAAAAAAAGATTATAATGAAAGCACTCACCTTATCCATCTTCATATACTTCATATACGAAGACGACGACTTCCTGCACATACTCCATTTACTGCTATTTCGAACGACGAGATCCTAAGAGAGAAAAAAAACAAAATTTTTCTTAGCTTCATGCCGACGAACATCATAAAGCTCCTTGCCTTGTGCATCCACCCTCAATCCACAAATTTGATGAGAAACCTATTTTAGGATTTTAGAAAACCTCCAAAATAGTCCACCATCAGATCTGACCGTCAAACAAATCAAACGGTTCTGATTAAAATCTAATTAAAACTCGTCAACTCCAACTATATAGCAAACTCAGCCTGAATTCGATTGGCCGCTTGTCAAAGGTTCTGGAACAAAGTTATCCGAGTTTGGACCAAAATCGTCCGTGAGTTTGGTCCCAAACATCCTAGACGGGACTGTAATGTTTAGAGCTACTTTTCCTCCCAAATTAAGTTTATTTCCAATTTTCTACTAGAGCTTCCAATTTTTTTTTGGAACAATAAAACTCGCAGACACGTCACTAAAGACAACCTAAGGGCATGTTTGGCAAGAGAGAACTACAAGATAATTTTCAAAATTACAGATTATGATTTATAAATCTAGTGTTATTTTGTGATTTCTTACTGCTTACAAACCAACTATTAGTTGTATCGTAAAACATAACTGTAAAGGATTTTAAAATTATATTGGAAAGGATTTTAAAATCATATTGGCCAACTCTAAGTAATTTTCAAATAATGAAATTCCACCAAAAAAATTTACTGTAGCATATCCAAATTTGTCAAGAAAGTCAAATGTTTAAAAAAAATTCGAAACAAAGGCCTTCCTTCCAGATGGACTGGTGGACCAATTTCCACCAGAATTTCCACCAGATCGTCTGGCGGAAATCCAAGATGTTGGATTTTTTTTCGAGTTTTTTTAACTTTGGTTTAGTTGTTCTTGTTTTGGTAAATGTTTTGGTTTATTAGGTTGGATCAAGTACATAAAATGTCAAGGGATATTTAGTAATAGGGTCCCACATATATATAAAAATTAGGGTCTAGATCTCGAAAATGACCAATGTTAGAGTTTGGGTCTCGAAATCACTATTCATTACGTGAACAGTATTTCGAGACCCAAACTCTAACGTTGGTCATTTTGGATACTCAACAAACTCTAATTTTCATGTATATGTTAGACCCTATCACTAATTAACCCAGAACATATTGACAACCAAATAGTTGGAAGTTGAAACCTTCCGAAAGATGGAAGGGGTAGTACCCATGCTGGAATCCTTTGCGACCATGCCAGGGACAAGAATAGCCCAAGAATAAAAGAAACAAAAGGAGTCCAAAGCTGTCCTAGAACCACCAGCAAGACCCCTAAGTACAAGGAGTTGTTAGCTAAGAATGGTCGATCAAATGTGTCAAATTACCTATCCGTAGGGTCGGCATGGGAGTTCCAAAACGAATTTCAGAATGAACTCCCGTATACAATGTAAAAAAATTAAAAAAATAATTTATACCTATCACCAAGATTTGAACAACGACCTCTAGAATGCAAGACTAATATATTAACCACTACACAATTATTTTATGTTAATTAGTACACTATAATTATTATTTTTATAGCTAACAACTTACATTTTTAATTTGAAGTCCTAGTAAATAGTACTTGCTCAGGGCCGGCTTTGTTGTATGATATGATCGTTTACCTTTGTGTATCACCATCAACCAACCAACGATGATAACTTAATCTTGGCTGAACCATAGTTTGAGTGCAGGTGCAGCAACTGATCATATTAATGTACAGTCAACTCATTTATGTAATCCAGGTTTAACAACCACAGATTGGATCGACCCGGTAACTAAGGAACCGCTGCCGACCAAATCCAAGGAGAAAATTCATGAGATCCTTTTGACTTTTGACAGATCACATGGCTTCGTTATCAGTCAAGGCTCGGAAGCTCCAATGAACCCTAATTAAATTGTAGGACTTGAATCAACTACTCAATTTCATTGTCCATCCCACTCCATTGAGGGGATCAGAGCAAACAAGTGGAATCTCTTGTCCCAGATTAGTTAGTTGTACGTGACTATGAAGAATAAATATTGAATCATTAACCCTAGCTGGTGACAAACCCCAGAGTAGTTACTAAAGATGCAGTCTTGTATCAATGTGCAAATCCAACATGCTTGAAAATCTTTCTTGAACGAATATTTAGCTCAAGTATAAATGTGATAATCTCTTAAAATTGTATATAATCCAGTTTGTTTTTATGCGTTCAAACTCTTCGAGAGGTACCACCACAAGAAACGCCTATATAGAAAATTATTGGGTAATTTAGTTTTAGGGTCTCGTATAATATTCAAATTTTGTTTTTATATCTTTGTATCGTCCAGAAGAGTGTTCGGATCTCGTCTTGACTATTAACTTGGACTGGATACATAAATACAAAATTTGAATATCATTAGAGACCCTAAAACTATATGCAAATTTTGAATATTTTGGAGACCTAAATGAGATTAACGATTATTCCAAATCAATCTCAAACCATGTTCTAAAATTATGTAGACCTAGATACAAATTTTGAATATTATACAAGACCTAAACCTAATTAAATAACCCAAAATTATTCAATACCAAAATGGAACTCCATGTTTAAAGCCAATAGCTTGCAAGTAGAAACATTGACTATGATCATCCAGTTGTCAACAATGAGTGCAAGCATGAGTACTACAATCAAAGTATAAGCAAACGCCTACTTGTTGCCAGGAGCTTTCTCAGGAGCATGGATCGGACATGCCAAATGATGTAAAACAATATTTTTGGCACTTAACACCAACTTGCCAGTCTTGCCTAGCTACAATTAATCTCCATCAACAAAACCTAACACTTGAAAAAGTTCTGAGTAGACACATGAAATTATGAAAGGAGCCATCAAATATTCCACCACCACTTCTCCTACTCTCCCTCAACATAGGCGATGTGTGGAAGGATCAATATATTGCTTAAAAGTGTTTTAGTGTGTCGAAATTGTTGTTAAATGATGTGCAAGGATCTAATATATATTGATTGCTCAAAGTAATTAATTAAGTGTAGAAAACAAAACACGCTAATAAATGATAAATCTTAATTAAGTAATGACATAGTTTAGAATTTGTCTGTGAAGACAAGTTGCCCTAGAATCACGACACCTAAAAACTGTCATTTTACTTGCAATTTTATAAACGCCGTTGACCCGTTCCTAACGTGGTGGCCTTCAATTGGCCTCTTGGCCAGAATTTTTAGGAAGTGGAATCCAGTGGTAGCAGGGGCCGATGGGTGGATGGCAATAAGGGAAATGATAAATGGCCCACGGAGGTTGATCGCGGCGCGTGCCCGCTCACCGTGTGTCACCACCCACAGCACCCCCCCCCCCCCCCCCCCCCCCCCCCCTCCCCCTTTTGCCTTCAGGACCCACCTGCCCCCACCCAATTAAATGATAACACGTGACCCGCGGACTAGGACTACGTAGCATCACCTTGGCAATAATTATCGATTAATATATGAAATAAAATCCTCTAATTATTCTTTACTACTTATTTAATAAATATCATGCCATCCAAGTAGAAACATTGACTATCATTATATAGTTGTTAACACTAGTGCATGACTACAATCAAATTAATATACTACTCCTCTAAGCAAGCACCCATTTGTTAAAGGACCTTCCCGGAAGCAAGGATCAAAATCATCCAACACGTGACATGCCAAACTTTGCTTGTTACTTAGTGATAGCGACATTGAGTATTTAACAAGTCCTTGTTTGCCTATATAAGCAAATTCATCTCCAAAGCCTATTCTCCCACCAAAATAAATACATACACTTCATAGAAACAAAGGCGTAGTAGACAATGAAAGGAGCCATCAAATATTCCACTCTCTCCCCACTTCTCCTATTCTCCTCCTTCACCATACTACTGACCAACCTCTCCTCAGTCAATCTCGTCTCCGCTGCATCACCGACTAACGACTTCATCGGCAAGTCCTGCAAGGCCGCCAGCGCCTATCCCGACGTCTGCGTGCTGTCCCTCAAGGCCTACGCTCGCTCCATCCGTCGCAGCCCTCGCCAGCTAGCCCGAGTAGCCCTCTCCGTAAGCGCCAGCCAGGCCCACGACGCCTCGAGCTTCCTCTCCGGCGTATCGACCGCGGTCGGGCCGGGGAACTCGATGCTGTCCGGAAGTAGCGGCACTGCAAGCTCGTTTGACGACTGCATGGCGGCAATGGCCCGCAGCGCGAACAGGCTGCAGAAGTCTGTCAAGGAGCTGAGGCGGCTGGGCCGGTACCGGAGCCGCAGGTTCGTGGCGCGCTTGGCAGACGTGCAGACGTGGGTCAGTGCTGCGCTTACCGACCAGAACGCTTGTCTGATGAGCCTGTCTCCCGGTGGCGGTGTCGACGGTGTCGGAACCGGAGCGGCGATAAGGAAGAAGGTGGAGGAGGCGAGCCGGATGACTAGCAATGCGCTGTCCTTTGTCAACTTGATTGGATCCAGGAACTGACCTAGCAATGGTTTAATTATGTAACTGTACACTCTGTACAGGCATGCATGGCATGCTACACGTCTAGTTATTTTGTTAATTAGATAAATACATGATAATTTGTGAAAGTATACATATTCTGCAAATTGATTAGATTATTTTTTTTTTTAATACTTTTCGATGGCGGAAAAGAAAAGAGCATTAGGGTTTTTTAGGTGACTCCTAGTCTCCAACTATCCGAAAATTGTTTTATTTTTTTACTACTTTTCGATGGCTGAAAAGAAAAGAGAATTAGGGTTTTTTAGGTGACTCCTAGTCTCCAACTATCCGAAAATTGTTTCTAGGTCCCTACTAATTTCCAATCCTTGTTCAAGGTCCCTAGGATTTTTTTTATTTTGTGGTCACCGTGAAGGATGTCACATTACTGATTCACTAAAACAGAAATGGAAGACTTATGAAAGGAATCCGACCATGCGACCTCTCGTGCAGTAGGAAACAAAGTTTGTCTCTTACGAAATGAACGACACTGAGAAATGCATGTGTTAGGATGTGGGTAAGGTTTATCTAATAGGCTTTTGTGTGTTTAATCATAAATAAACTAGGATTAGTTTTTGGTGGTAAATAATAATAATAAGGGAAATTTTATCAAATGCTCAAAAATTGTAAAAGTTTTATGCAAAATCCAACGCAAAATAATATTTTATCGCGTGCCCAGAATTAGCGAAAAATATATAAAAGGGTGCGGAATGACCTTTTTGCCCTTCTAATTTATTGAAAACACCCACGAAATCTACTCTTCAAAAAAAAAAAACGTTTCGATTCTTCATCTTCTTCCATACGCTGCTCACTTTAGAATTGAGGTTTTCTCCTCCAAAATCTCCAAACCTTACTTCAAAAACTCGTCAATGACTCTCCATTCGCAATCTTCACACAATGTCGTCATCATCAGTTCCTACTTCATCATCATCAGCAGCATCAACTGAAACCCCACTTCATCATCAGCAGCAGCATCAACTGGAACCCCAGTTAGAGAAAAAAGAGTTGATGTGAAGAGAATTAAGAGTTTTTTGTCATTCTCCGTGTTAAAATCACGGAGAATGTCATTCTCCGTTTAAACACACGAAAAATGATATTTTTTCGTGTTAAAATGTAGGAGAATGGTCATTCTCCGTGTTAAAATAATGGAGAATTGTCATTCTGCGTGTTAAAATGACGAAAAATGGCCATTCTCCGTGTTAAAATGAATGAGAATGGTTATTCTCCGTATTAAAATCACGGAGAATGAAATGACGAAGAATGGCCATTCTCCGTTGTAAAATCACGAAGAATTGTCATTCTCCGTGTTAAAATCACGGATAATTGTTATTTCCGTATTAACATGCAGGAGAATAGTCATTCTCCATGTTAAAATTACGGAGAATGGTCATTCTCCGTTGTAAAATCACGTAGAATGATCATTTTTCGTGTTAGAATGCAGGAGAATATGGCCATTCTTCGTGTTAAAATTACGGAGAATGGCCATTCCCAGTGATAAGATCACAGAGAATGGCTATTCCCGTGTTAACATGCAGGAGAATAATCATTCTCCGTGTTAAAAACACAGAGAATGGTCGTTCTCCGTTGTAAAATTACGTAGAATGATCATTCCCCGTGTTAGAATGCAGGAGAATGGCCATTTTCCGTGTTAAAATCACGGAGAATGACCATTCCCCGTGTTAATTAAGATCACGAAGAATGATCTCTTTTTTTTCCTTTTTTTTAAAGTATATATTGATTGATATCATACTTTCCATTGTTATTTGTTTTATATCAGTACAAACAACCGAGAAGCTCAAAGAGACAAATAAAAGGCTCAGGAATGAGAAAAACGAGCTTCAGAAACAAGTTGAATCGTTGTAGAATGAAGCCATTAAAAACGACACAATCGTCAAAAAACTTCAAATCTCTCCAAGAAGATGATGATGTTGATGATGATGATGATGATGATGAGCGATGATCGGAGTTCAACCGAAGAAAAGCACAGCGAACTACGAACAATCTTTGCAATTTTTGCTGAAGATGAAAGCAATGGAATTCAGATCTCTCATGAAGAAGAAGAAGAACATGAAAATCCACTACTAAAATATGCCCTATTAGCGACGTCGTTTAGTGACGAAAAGAAATTACGTCGCTAACTATATAATATAGCGACTCCTTCCTAATGACGCAATACGTCGCTAAATAGCGACGTTCAGCGACACTAGATAAAGTATGTCGCTGAATAGCGACGTTCAGCGACATATTAAGAAAATATGTCGCTTATATTAAAATTATTGCGACGGTTAGAGACGTCCACTGTTGACGTCGCTAACTTTTTTACTTAGAGCATAGGACTCCCTTTTCCCCCTCACTCGAAAAATCGAAACTCGAAATTTTTTCCCCCTTCCCCCCGGCGACTTCTCCCCCGCAGTGACTCCCTCCCCCCCCGACGACTCCCTCCTCCCCCCCCGTCGAGCTCCTCCTCCTCGAGCTCCTCCTCCTCCTCGAGCTCCTCCTCCTCTCCGACGGTAAACCCTCACCTAATTCCTTCTCCTCCTTCTCTCTCCCCCACACACACACACACACACACTCACACACACTCACACACAGACACACACACACACACAGACACACACACACAGACACACACACACACACACACACACGGAGGGTGACACACGTACCAAGTATTTGTGGAAATGCCCAATAGGTCATTTATAATCCTAATTTCATTTTTGTGCATAAATGAGGGTAGGTTAGTCATGGTTAAGGTATTCCAATTGGTTTTCATTTGGATTCCTATATATATCTATGTATTTTTGACCCACAAGTCATGTATATATGTAAATATATATAAATTGGTATATATTTATGTATTTGGACTAATTTAGATAAAAGTTTATAAATATATAGTGTGTGCGGTTGTGTCTTGTGTGAGAGTGAGAGAGGGGGAAGCATGGCAAGTGTCTTGGACATGTTTTGGGTTTTATAATTAAGTTTAATTTTGTTCAAACCCGATTCATATAATGGTTTTGAATCTGATAGTTCACAATCGGACTAGTATAGTCTAGTGTGTTGACTTTATTATTATTATTATTATTATTATTATTATTATTATTATTATTATTATTATTAATAATGTGGTTGGCAATCAAAAGTAGCAATTAGCGGAGGTGGTCAGCAATATTGACTTTTTTGGTCGTCCCCTTTATCCGGTGAGCTAATTAAACTGATCACGTACGTTGTCCTTTGAAGCGTATCCTCTAAGAAAAATTGAAAATAATTGGTTTTGACCAAAACCCAAGCTAATAAGTCTACTACTGATATCGTCGATACCAATACTCATAGGAATAGTCTGATACCGATTTCCATACCTATATGTTGTTGCTCAAGCAGTTTATAGCTACAAATGCGTAAGTACAACATGAAAATCTCATATGTTAAATATTATGTTACCTAAGAGCATCATTAGTAAAGGCAATTCATTACTACAGTGCATAGAGTATCCTAGAAGTGTAGGTATGATTGGTATATCGTATTACATAGAGTGTATAGAGTATCGTACGATTGGTATATACCGTCAACATTTGGTTTTGCCTTGTAGCTACAGGCAGTTGCCTGCATTTTGCCTTATAACTTGGCCTTTGGCCTGTGCTTAAGCAGTGTGGACTTTCAGGTTAGGTGGTTAGTTCATGATTAGCATTGTTTAGATATTAGTTTTAGTTAAAGGGTTAGTTTAGATTAGGGTATTAGTTTATGTTAGAAGGAATATGAGAGTTAGTAGATGTTAAAGTAGGATATTAATTTATTAGTTAGGATAGATAATTTGAGTTAGGATACTGCTCAAGCACAGGCCAAAGGCCAAGTTATAGGATATTAATTTAAAAAGTTTTACCTTTCTTGACAAACTAGGTGAAGTAACTCTTGTAGACCCAAAGGGTCGATATTGGACAGTTAGGATGAGTATCAGAATCGGTATCGGATTAGTATCGACCGTATCGGATTAGTATCGGTCTATCGGATACGATACTATCACACAAGACAGTTGTTTTAGTCCCAAAACAGTTGTTTTTGTTTCTTCCTTCAAATTCTTTGTTTGTAATATGTGGAATGAATGAACAGTTTATATTACGCACCCATATCTAAATTGTCTTAACATTCATTCACTGACTGTAATGTGCATGTATCGATCTATCTTACAGAATTATTCTCAATTGGATATGGATATGAATTACTACTTACGGAATCGTTCGTGGATGTACAACCGTTATCCTGATGACATGTGTGATGTACGAGATGAATTCATAGAGGGTATACAGCAGTTTCTGCAGTTTACCAAGGCGTTTCCTCAGTACATGGACGGTACCAAAATTAAGTGTCCGTGTGTGAGATGTCACAACTTAAAATATCATCCGGAAGTGGAAGTCACATATCATTTATACTCGAAGGGTTTCACGTCGAATTACTATCAGTGGAGCGCGCACGGAGAACTTGTATCTTTAGCATCGGAGTATGAGTCTTATGTGGATGTCCACAACAACACTGCTTACGACGATGGGTTGGTGAACATGATTTTTGACACGGCGAAGCCTAGTTTCGATCCGGACGATCATGATGCACCTGAGGAGGCACCGAACGCCGATGCTACACAGTTCATGGAGTTGCTGGAGAATGCAAGGACTCCATTGTATCCTGGTTGTGAGGATCATTCACCGTTGGAGGTGGTTACAAGACTGTTGAGCATTAAGTCAGATTTTAACATGTCGTAAGAATGCTACAACCGCGTGTTGGAGTTGATTATAGAGATCTTGCCGGAGGGTACTAAGTTGCCTAAAGACTTCTACCGGTCTAAGAGGATGGTAAGATCGCTCTGGATGGGATACGAGAAAATCGATTCTTGTCGCAATGAGTACATGCTGTACTACAAAGACGACAAGGACGCAGATGTGTGCAGATTTTGTGGTGCTGATCGCTATAAGACAACTAGTACAGGAAGGTCTACCGGTGCAAGAAGACCGACCGATTCAATGCACTACTTGTCTTTAACGCCGCCGTTGCAAATATTATTTATGGTGAAAGAGACGGCCGAAAATATGAGTTGGCACATGTGAGAACAGATTGAAGGAGTGTTGGCTCACCCATCCGATGGAGAAGCGTGGAAGCACTTTGATCGAGGTATCCTGATTTTGCTTCAGATCTGCGTAATGTCAGGTTGGGGCTATCTTTTGACGGTTATACTCCTTTTGGTCTTTCGGGATCCCAGTATTCGTGTTGGCCTGTGATTGTCACTCCGTATAACCTACCGCCTTGGATGTGCATGAAGACTCAGTACATGTTTCTAACCGTTATAATTTCTGGTCCGAACAATCCCAAGAGGAACATTGATGTGTACTTACAGCCTTTGATAGATGAGTTGAATCAGTTATGGAAAGTAGGCGCTAACACGTACGATGTTTCCAGGAAGCAAAATTTTCAGATGAAGGCAACCCTTATGTGGACCATCAACGACTTTTCGGCCTATGGAATATTATCTGGATGGAGCACTCATGGCCGTCTCTCATGTCCGTATTGCATGGACCGTAGTAAGGCTTTCCGCTTGAAACACGGAGGAAAACTGTGCTTCTTTGATTGTCATCGATAATTTCTGCCAAAAGATCATCCGTTCAGAAGAAACATGAATGCATTCCGTGCCGGCGTTGTAGAGAAGGGTGATCCACCGCCAAGGTGGTGCAGAGCCACGATATGGAAGGAGGTTAGAGATTTTACAAGTGTTGTCGAAGATCCTAAAACTGGGTACAAGTACGATGGATTTGGTAGAGATCATAACTGGACAAAAAGGAGCATATTCTGGGATCTGTCATACTGGAGTACCAATCTGATCAGACATAATCTTGATGTCATGCATATTGAGAAGAATGTGTTTGATAACATAATTAATACTGTGATGGACGTAAAGGGAAAAACGAAAGACAATCCCAAGGCCAGGTTGGACTTAGAAGAAATATGCAAACGCCCTGCGTTGCATTTGATATAGCAGAATGGAAAACAGTTCCTGTCGAAGTCAATTTTCTTGCTGGACAAGGAGGATAAAGTGAGACTTTGTCGGTGGATCCAGGATCTAAAATTTTCAGACGGATATGTGTCAAATCTGAGGAGATGTGTCGATCCGAAGGAAAATAAATTGACGGGTATGAAGAGCCACGACTGTCACGTATTCATGGAGAGGTTAATTCCGATTGTATTTCGGGAATTCTTACCGTAGGCAGTTTGGATCCATTGACGGAGCTTAACATATTCTTCAGGGATCTTTGTTCTAAGAAATTGCTCGTTGATCGTCTAGAAAAGCAAGAGAAGGACATTGCGGTAACACTGTGCAAGCTAGAGAGGGTGTTTCCTCATGGATTCTTCGACTCTATGGAGCATTTGTCGATTCATCTATCCTATGAGGCACGTGTTGGTGGACCCGTTGAATATCGATGGATCTACCCGTTCGAGCGACATTTGAATCACCTAAAAAGAAAGGTGAAAAATAAGGCACGGGTCGAGGGTTCTATTTGTGAAGCCTATGTTCTCGAGGAGATTACACACTTTTGTTCGATGTATTTCAAGCCTCATGTTGCAACTAATATAACGAGAGCTTCCAGAAACGACGACGAAGATCATGAAAGTAATGATACAATACTGAAGGTATTCGATGCTCCAGGAAAGTCATCGGGTAAAATAAAGAAAAGATACATGAACGATGATGAGCTAAGGGCTGCTCAGGTGTATGTATTACTCAACTGCGACGAAGAGGAAGTAGAGAAACTGGAGGGGTAAGTAATTAATACGTCTATATTATTTTATTAGTGTTGATTATTATACTATTACATTAATTGAACGATGTTGTTTTCAGCATATTTAATGATGATGTGAGGTCAGGTAGGCCGCACATAACAGAAGAAGAACTAGAACAAGAAATGAGGCGTTATTTTCCATCAGGGTTGAGTGCATATGTAAGACTTGAGAACTCTATAATTACCTTTCTGTATATGCACTTGATTGAGAAGGAGCTTAGTTGCTTCTTTTGTGGTATTTATGTCGATCGTCCATACGCAAGACTTGAGAATGAGTCTATTAGAACGCTAGCCAAGGGACCAATTTATGCTGAAAAAATATGGCCAAGCTACTGTGTTAATGGGTTTAGGTTCAAGTCAACAACTTGTCCGATCAGAGACAACTTTGTGGATCTCGACTCCACCAAAAATAGCTGTTTGTGTATCAGATCTTCGAACTACAAAGATGTTGATACGGGCAACGATTTCTATGGCGTGCTACGGGTGATCGTGGAGCTGACATATAGTTATGGAATAGAGCCTGCTAAGATTGTGTTATTCAGATGTGATTGGTTCGATCCGATTGAAGGTCAAGGTTGGAAAGTAGACAAGCACAGTCTTGTTGATATAAACTATCGGCGTCGATATCAAGCCTATGAACCATTTGTCTTATCAAGTCAGGCTTAGCTTGTGTACTTCACAAGTTATCCTAAATGGAGAACAACAAGGTCGGACTGGTGGGCAGTATGCAAGACCAAAGCTAGAAATACCTTTGAGGTTGACGATATAGCTTATCAAGAGGATGAACTACCTCTTGTAACAAATATTATAGAAGTAGACACGACGGAAGTTCCTCATTACACATCTAATTGTGTAGAAGAAGTAGAATTATCCGAAGAGGAAGATGTAGATGAAAGTGAAGATGTAGAGGAAGAAGAAGAAGAAGTAGATGAGCTAAACGAACTAGATGAATTTTCAGAAGAGGATTAAATCTGTATGTTTGTTTTATCATCATATTTGACACTTTAGTGACACTTCTATCATATAAATCTGTGACACTTCAGTGACACTTTTATCTTTGACTATGATATTTTTCAAAAATCTGTGATGTCTATCATATAAATATTTTTTTTTGTTTTATTGTCATATGTTATTATCAGGTATGACTAGACCATCTGGACGACGCAAAGGATTTTATATTAGCCAGTCCCGTCAGCCTCGTGCTCGGGATGGAGATTTTGTACCCTCATCCTCATCTTCGAGTACGCCATTGTACCATTCTGTTCCCGGTCCATTACCAGGACAGGACAGTTCCAGCAGGTTGGCGACTCCTCCCTCGTCGTCTAGCCTTCCTTATCCCGTGTCCAGTATCCCTGATCTCCCATCCAGCATTCCTCCTGCCGACAGCTCCATGGGGGGAGCCGACGCCGAGCATATGGAGGACGGCGATCAGACTGATCCTGCCCAGGCAGGAGGTGAGAGCGACCCTCCATGCGCTCCCCCGGATGAGACGCATATGGAGATTTGGACGGACGGGCCTACGAAGTAAGTTAATTAATTAATATATATTTCTCAAATGATTATATGTACATATATATTTATGAAAATTATTATTGTATAGATATCGGCCTTCTGCAGTACAGAGACAGCTGGGGGTATTTTTGAGACAGAACTATGGTGGGCCTTGGATTAACTACTCAGATGCTCCCGCAGATAGGAAGGCCTTTTGGTTCGCCCACTTCAAGGTAAAAAAATTATTTATTTTTAAATTTTAATAATCATTTGTGTATATTATACAACTTTTCTATTTTACTTCTTGTAGATGACCTATTTCTATCCACCACACCAGGCGGCGAAGATCGAGGGCCAATTTTCTGCCATCGCAGGCAAGCTCATCCGTGATGCGATCCACGACCAGAAGTCTCGTGATCGCTCCGGACAGCCGATCCATGGTTGGATCACGCTAGAGCAATGGACTGCGATGAAGGCTCGATTCAGCGAGTCCAGGTACCAGGAGTGGTCTGACAAGGCCAAGGTGGCACGGTCGAGCGCCGGTAAGTGGTGTGGTGGACGGAGCATTTTTGTCGTCTGGTACATTTTCTGTGATGGACATTAATTTATATATAGTTCGATAGAATGTTTAATACTTATAATAGATAATATATTTTAACAGGTGAAAAAGGGTGAGGACCCGAACATGGTGACCGTCTTTCTGGTCACCCATCGGAGGGCTGGGGAGTTCATTGACCAGAGGACAACGCAGGCATATGTACGTTCTATTCTTTATATTAATTTACTATAATTTAGAAAACAGGAAAATAAATATCAATATAGACTTTAGCAAACACTTACACGTTAGCAAACATGTTCTAGGCCGAGTTTGTTCGGCTACAGGAGGAGGCGGCTGCTGCTGCTAGTGCGCCAGCAGAGGGAGGGACTGGTATTTCCTCCCAGCCGCCTACAGCTCGATCGCTGGACGACCTCTGGATGACCGTTGTTGGCGGTCTTCAGAAGGGTACGTACTACGGTACGGGATCCTACGGCACATATTTGGCTTCGAAGTCATCCTGGGCCCCCTCTGTCAGTACGCAGTCCCTGGCTTCGCCGGCGTCGTCACGAGCTCAGGATATTCGTCGTCAGATCGACGAGCTGCATCGCGAGTTGCAGCAGCAGATTTCTGATCACCTTACCGCAGAGCGACGATCCGACCCTCCGATGATCACCGGACGATTTGATGCGGTCGAGTGCAATATACAGGAGCTGATGAGTCTGCAGTAGGCTACAGCTGCCAGCTTGCACACGCTCATCGAGTCTACACAGCGTACAGAGCGTGGACAGGTTGAGCTGGACCATTCGCAGAGGACCATGTCTGCCTCACTCACTGAGGTATCAGCTTCGCTTCAGGAGAGTACTCAGAGGATGGTGAGTGCCCTTGCTGCGCATGGTGAGCGACTACGAGAGCAAGAGCAGATACGTCCTCCCGGTCCATCGACGGCACCGACTCCAGACATTGCACTGTCTCCTACTGCCCATACGGTACAGCTCACACAGGAGCAGTATGAGTACATGCTATCCCAGATGCGCGGCAGGGGTCCTCAGTGAGCCAGTAGATTTTTTTATCATCTTTGTATGTATTGGCCCTATGGGCCCATTGACCGTTCTGTACACTAATTTTTATTATTATTTGATTCTGTTGGACATGTATGTTTGTTAGATATGTATGTTGGTATATTTAATTTGTTGGTATTTTTATTGACTGCATGTATGATATTTAGTTGTAGACTGTTATGATGGAAGACTGTTATTTATCTACTAGTTATAGACTGTTATGATGGGAAACTGTTAATTGTGATGATATCTGCGACGGGTGTTTGCCATTGATTGTAAAAGTACAGAACAATTATCGGAGGACTGAACTTAGACTCACAATACAAACTCGCTCGTACAAAGAAAGACTAGGGACGAAAACCTAGGTACAGCAGTCTAAGTACGATTGTTTATTTTAGATTCTGGAGGGTGACGATAGAGGCTCGGGAAAGCGACGGCCGCTCTGCCTTACTCCTTGGACGATCGGTACGCAGCCTTGACTCGGGGAAGATCTGCTTGGTCGTTGACGAAGAAATGCCTTCTTGCTCTCTCTCTGATTGCTCTCCGGGCTTCTCTCTCTGTGTGTATATTCTCTCTCTGACTATGGGGGAAGTCTCTCTGTGTATATGTATTCTTCTCTGGTTTCTTTTTTTGTATATCTCTCTATCTCTCACAAGGGAATGGTACCTTGCTATTTATAATAGTGGGATGTGATCGCTAGGGTTGCCAATGATTAGCTCTTGGAGATGGCGGCGGCCTAGAGATTGATCAATCCAGGCCGTTCGTTTCTGATTATGACAAATCAGAACCATTAAGGGTAGATTACACCAAATCCCCATTAGCAATTAATGCTGATTGGCATAAATCTTTCTTATAATGATTCTCTCATATCTGCAAATAAATCAAATTTATTCTCCTGCCACGTGCCCCAGATCATTGGAATTTGACCCGATCTTGGATTGCCATAAATCTGGGAGATTGATCGACTGAGGACACGTGTCCTGAGAGCCAATGGTGAGACTGGAACCGCATGCAGATTGGGCCGCATGAGATTTGGGCCGCATGAATTTTGGGCCGCATAAGACTTGGGACACGTGTCAGGACTGTCTGGACAGTGGTCCCCTCCTTCAGACTTCTGAACCATATGATGAGCCGCATGAACCGCATAATGGTGTGTCTGCTTGAGCCGCATGGACATGATCTTCTTGACCCGCATAGGGATGATTCCACTCGAGCCGCATGGGACAGCTTCACTTTGAACCGCATGGGAAGTCTTCACTTCGAGCCGCATAAGCACACCCTGGCAGGGCCACGTGGCATTTTGTTGTTCTCGGGGGATCGTGTCAGAGATTTCTTTCTCTTCCCTAGAGATTCATCATCATGACAGAGTCATAATTACCTGCTTTGGTGTCAGGTCTGTCAACTTTTCAGAGGGGACAGCCGTCAAAGCAATTAATGCAGCATGGATCGGAGGGGAGCACTGTCACGCCACGTGTCTTCTGAGCCGCATGGGATACCTCCGGCCGTATAGCTCCTTATGCCGCATGACTCCCTGAGCCGCATGCGTTTTCTGAGCCGCATGGGTCTTTCTTGGCCGCATGAGTCAATTTCTTTAGTATTTTCCATGCTTCTACAGGACCCCCTTCAAAGTTTTCAATTTGTAAAATTGAAATACTTTGAACAAGAAGCATGGCTGTATTGGCCGCATATGCAATTCCGACCGCATAAGAGTTCTAGCCGCATGAATGTGTTGTTCGCATGACTGTTTCAGCCGCAGGGGGTGTGTTAACCGCATAGATGGTCCAGTCCACGTGTGCGGGTCTTTATTTATCTCCAAGTTGCTTCAGCGCCGTCTTTGTAGGGGGAATCTCAAGGGTCAGTTCATTAAATTTTTTTTGGATTTGATGCCTTGGGTGAATCTTGGAGACGAAACCCAAGGAGTCGGTTTCGCTCTTCAAGAGTCGGTTATTGGCCCACGTGTCCGTCTTCTCCCCTCCTCCTATAAATAGGAGGGGTTTGAAGAGAGAGAAGACTTCTTTATTTTCTTTCTTCTCTTATCTCGCTTGTCTTTCTTTTCTTCGATAATTGATGGCTCCCAAGAAGATCATGGCAGTGAAGGGCAAGAAGGCGGCCTCCACTTCCACCTTAGGTGCGGTTGCTGCCCCGCCCGTCGTCGTGCCTGTTGTTCATCCTGACGTCCATCCCCCCATTGCTGGTAAGGACAATGTATGAATTAAGGAACCCCAACCGCCATGGCTACGTCGCATACTTTATGCACGAGCCTTTGTAAATCGTATGTTCGCCATACGGCTGAGCTGCGAACCGCATAAGAAAAATCATTGTGTCTGTATGTGCGCCTTATTAATGAAACTGCATAGGTGGGCATAGACTTTTATTGTGCGGAGCCGCATAAGCAGTCTTCTGAACTGGAGCCGCATGGGGCTTTCTGGAACCGCATAAGACTTCTGAGAACTTCATGGGGGGGCATGGATATTTTCTTGAGCCGCATGTGGTTTGAAAACACCTAATCAGCTCTTTTTTATTCTCTGTTTAACTTATTTTTTCTTTGTCTGTTCTTCAGTGAATTTGCCGGTTAACGCCGCCGGAGAACTCTTGGTGGGTAGCGCTCAAGCTGCTCTCGGCTATAGGTACGACCATATTGTTTAGCACGTGGCGGATCAGTTTTCGAGCGATGAGCCTGTGGCCAGATTGAATGCCATCAAGAATCAGCCTTTCCATTTCCTTAATGCTATGATGAACTCCGGGAAATTCGAAAAAGAGTTTTTGAAGCCTGCGTTCTTTTTTGGAGACGCCTTGACCGTGGAGAATGATCATGTTCTGGAGGTGTCAGAGGATTGAAATTTTGTTTCTAACGGGATGGCGATCCGCATCCCTCAGATGGAGCGACACTTTCCATTATCTTGGTTCAATATGCTCCCTTTGGACCGAAAGATGGAGGGGACTCTAACCCCTACCAGGAGTGGGATGTTCGTGGGGAACATCCGTTATAATAACCATCTGAAGTCCATGGTTGCTGGCAAGGTACATACCAGTTGTTCTGTGACAGGGTTGGTCCCAGGTTCTTTCCTGAATGTGGCAGGTCCTAACTTCACGTTTTCTACCGCCGATACTTTTATAAATCGACTTGCCCGGAAAGGCTCCTATCCCGTTGGTCGGTTGACGTTTCCTGGTTGGATACACCCTATTCCCTCGTGGATCAATTTATCTACCTGGATCCTGCAGAAGTATGAGGCTTTTTTGTGCGAGATTGGCCTGTACCATGCTATCCGAGGTACCAGTCATGGCTTGTTCATAAACAAGAAGCTATTCATGTCCCTGCTGGAAATGTATAATTGTCGTACAGGGACCTTTTACACACCTGTAGGGAAGATGGGACTTGCGCTCCATGAAATGCATGCGGTCTCCAAGCTTCCTTGGGGGACGAAGCGTTTGAAGCATATACTCCCACTAATGAGGAACTCGAAGATTTGGAACGACGGTATCCTGGCTTTGTGGCCCTTTACCAGGAGATATTGTGTCATTATAACACATGCCATCAGATAACCCGCAAGGATAACCTGGAAGGGAATGCTCCCTACACCAAGGATTGGATGCATTATCTCTTCTCAGCAGATGCCTCAGGTCTGGTTACCTCTCGTCGCCCTAGGTCTCGGGAGGCGGTCAAAGAATTGGTATCATCTACTAGTGGCAGATTCGGGAGCCAAACCGACACTTTCGATTACTTTTACCAGGATACTCAAGAGCTATCTGAGAAAGCGCTTCTGGCGGGATTTTTGATGATCTGGCTGCGAAATTGTGTAGTCTCGGGAGGAACCGGTTCTATTGAGAGAATTAGTTGTAACTTCATCCTTCCGGCTGTGAAATTAGTCTTGCGAATCAGGCTAGCTCTCCTTCCGGCTATGGTGTGTAGCCTACACCGTGGTCTTCGTACCTTCACGTCCAAAGTCATTGCCCGCGATGTGACCAAGGATTTTGAACGAACTGAGTTACCTTATCATTATTTGATGGGGTGGCTGCTGATACATTATCCATCTTTGATGAGGTCGGGCTCTGAGGGCGGTGCGACTGATGATGACGCCCTTATCTTCCGTTACCGTGATGAGCCTTGGGAATGTGAGGCCATGCGGGTTTGCCGGATGGTCTTTGCAAGGGCAGATAAGTATCATATTTTCGTATCCGTCCCTCGCTTTTCTGCCAGGGACATAGAGACTGTGCATATAGATGGTATTGTGCCTCCTCAACTTCTGGATGGCCAGATGCTCTTATGGTTGCGTAACATCCGTCCCTCACATCTGGTGTACCGTAACCGCAATGTTGTTTTTCTGGAGCCGTATCTGCCTAGCAGGTTTGCCCGGCAGTTTGGGTACAGCCAACTTTGTTTAGACAGCCCCAGCTCTTGTCTGGGTTATGAGGGAAGTCTTCTTGATGGTATCAGAGCTTGGCAATATTATGATTCGTTCCATACTCGTACCATTTTCTCGGTCCCTGCTATTAAGGAGTCAGTGGAGATCTTGCATATGGCGGCTCTGTATCATGTCATGGCGAACAAGCCCCCGGTCGGTTTTAACCCAGGTACCAGTTTTATTGCTGGCACCGGTCTGGAGGAAGGCTCTCAAGGGGCCAAAAAAAGAAAGACTAGAGCCGAAGTGCCAGATTTAGATTCCGCTGCTGAAGGTGATGAAGACAACGAGCATAATGAAGATGACTCTATCCTTCCAGTGGTAGGCGCAGAGGTGGGTCAATTGCATGTTTTGTCAGATGAGATGCTGAGGGATCAGTCCCTTGTTGCGCCTGGTCCTATCCCGAAACGTAGCAGGCAGGTTCCTCCTGTAAGCAGTGTTTCTCGATCCCGGAAGCTGGTTGCGACTAGGCACCGTCCGCCAGCCACAAAAGAGAGTGGAGAAGAAATCAACCCCGCGTCAGAGGTAACAAAACTGCTCTCGACCCCTTTTTCCTTCTTTCCTTTGAGTTTCAATCCTGATTGCCTTCGTTCCCTCTTTTAGGTGTCGGGGGAAGAAGAAGAGTTTCAGGATGTCGGGGCGGTAATCCAGGATGACGGGGACTCCCATGAGCCTGTTCCTACTCAAGAGGACGCAGATCAATCTGTATCCCCCTTCAAGGTGACGGGGTCAGGGGACGTGACTGAGTTTAACTCGGGGATCGCGGGTGGGGGGACCATGCCAGTTGTGGATGAGCCGCGACCTTCATGCCCCTCCCCTGGTAAGATTAGCCGAATCTTAACCCATGAGGAAGCCTATCTGCTCTATCATCATGTCCTTCGGGTTACGTCGATTGACTGTTATTCTGGACATTCAGGTCCTGCCCCTTCACTGCCAAGGATGGACGTCGTCGAGACAACCCCAACCGAAGGGGCATCGGTGGAAAGAGGTGTACTTTCTTACTGCCCGACTCGTCTTGATGGGCCTTCTGGGGGCCCGAGTTTAACGGGCCAGTTCTCAGGGCAGTCGGGGCAGGGAACAATGGTCCTTGCATCATCCTCTGCTCCAATGGCTTCGAGAATCGACCTTTCTTCCCTGCCGAGCATCCAAGCTCTCCGGGCGGCGGAAGACGAGTTGGCCGCTATTCATGCATCGTTCTGCTCGGACTCCGCTCCCTTGGTGGCGAGCTCTAGCGTTACTCCTCCGACGTTGCCGCTCCGGCTTCCCCTGACGCCCTCCTCTGCTGAATTTTTGAACGACGCATTGCAGGACGTGGTTGCCAGTTTCCATCGTCATTTGAAGAGGGAAATCGAGGCCGCTGTAGAAAGAGGGACCTCTTTTACCTTGGCCCGAAGATGTGCCCATGGTCAAATAAACATCCTTAGGGATCTTCCTGATGATGCAGGAATGGCTTCGCTTCTAGAGGCAAAATTGCTGGAGGCTGATCAGCTGGTGTCCGAGCTTCGAGTATTATGGCAGGCTGATCTGCCTGCTGTTATAAACGAGGAGCGGAATTCTCTTATTGCTGTTATAGAGAGGACCAGAGTGGCTCGAGATAAGACCAGACCGGCCGCACTGAAGGATCTCAGCGACTTAGCTGATCGGTATGATCAATTGAGTTATGCGACCGAAAACGTTGTGGCTCGGGAGGAGTCTGTCTCTCGTGAGATCACCGAGACGCGGGAGCAGATCCTTGTGCTTCAGAAGAAATTGACTTTCCTGGAGTCTGAACTCGAGACTGCCCGCAATGACAGGGGGCTAATTGTTCAGGAAGCTGACAGGGTTACTCAAGCTTCGACTGACCTGGAGGCTGTCTTGAAGAAATTGAAAGATGACTGTCAGGCGCTCCTGGATTTGGACAATGAGGAGCGGTTACTCCAGGAGGCCGAGTGTCGTGCTCGGCAACGGATTGAGCGGGAGACCACCTCAGTGAGAGACCGCCTCCTAGAATTGAGTAACACTGAAATGTAGTCGGCCTTTTCTTTTCCCTTCTTTTTCTTTCTCTTCTCTCTCTTTTTTTTTGAAAGGGACGTGGTCCCGAAATATGTAGTACTTCTTTTTTTCCTTCAAATAAAGAGTATTTTCCATTCTACCCTTCATTTGTATTGCCTGTTGTGCCTGTGATATTGTGGTGATGTTCTCCCCCGCATAGGGGATATATTTGTGGACCTGTTACCCATAGCGTACCTTGGTTTTAGGTAGCGATAACAAGTTTCGGTCAGGATACCTGAAGCAGCCATAGCAAAGTGGTCATGGGTGCTCTTGGTATTGAGAAGAGAATTGCCGTAGAGCAGCTGGGCTCCTGGGGCATGATGAGGTGATAGGTTTGTGTTAAGAAATTTAGCTGAGGATATTTGTGGGCCTATTACCCTTGGCATACCCTGGTTTAGGATACGGGTAATAGGATGAAAGAGGACTGACATACTTGCTCAGAGGTAACGAGGACATGGTAAGTAGAAAAGTTCTTTGAACGTAGAGTCTTCCTACTCAGAGGTAATGAGTACATGGCAGGAGCGAACTCGACGGAGGGTATTGGTGGTCAACAGAGGACATTTGTGGTCAACAGAGGACATTTGTGGTCAACAGAGGACATTTGTGGACCCATTACCCTTGGCGTACTCCGGTGGTGGGTACAGGTAATAGGTCGAAAGGGGATCATCATACTTACTCAGAGGTAATGAGGACATGGCAAGTATGAAGGTTTCTTCGACGGAGCCTTCCCATTCAGAGTTAATGAGGACATGACAGGAGTGGGCTCAATGAAGGGGGGTACGTAGAATAACTCAGAGGTAATGAGGACATGGAAATTCTATGTAGGGGTGATTTGTTTTTGGCGGAAATGGAATGACTCAGAGGTAATGAGGACATGGCCATTTTGGAAATTTGTGGATCGATTACCCTTTTTGTGCACTGGGAGTGTGGGTATTAGATCATGAGGGAGGATCTCTTGTAGGAAGAAAGTTCAGCGGTATGATTTATACATGACTTTCTTTCAAAAGAGTGACCGGGATGTGAGTTCAGAGGCGCCATTGGGTACATGACTCGAGAATCCATGAATGTTGGAATTAAAGTGTAAGTTCAGAGGTACCAGCAGGTACATGACTTAGGAATTTGGGATATGTTTATGGAAGAAGGGCATGAGTTCAGCGGTACATGCGGGTACATGACTCGAAAATCTATGAATATTGGAATCAAAGTGTAAGTTCAGAGGTACCAGCAGGTACATGACTTGGGAATTTGAGATATGAGTTCAGCGGTACAAGAGGGTACGTGACTCAATAAGTTGGAAAATTAGGGGGTTGAGTTCAGTGGTACCAGTGGGCACATAACTCGAAACTCTGGAAAATGTTGTTTAAACATAGTATTTCTTCAGGAACTTGCCGTTGACGGGCAACATGAGCAAGTCTTCGTTCTGCTTGGCGAGGCGGTAAGCACCATTGGAGAACACAGCCTCGATGATAAATGGGCCTTCTCATTTTGGCTGGAACTTGCCGGTGGTCTTGTGAGTCATGACCATTGGCCTCCTGACTGCCAAAACAAGATCGCCCACTTGGAATGTTCTGACTTTGACCTTTTTGTTGAAGGCTCCTGAGATGCGTGCTTGGTATAATTCGATCCTTTGCTGAGCTAGGAGGCGTTTTTCATCTAAGGCCTCTAACTCTTGTAGTCGACGTCGGTAGTTATTATCCGTTGTCAATTGATAAGTGAGGGCGACTCGGAGTGAGGGAATCTGAGTCTCTAATGGGAGAACTGCCTCACTCCCGTACACCAGAGAGAATGGTGTATTCTCGGTGGCTGTTCGAACCGTGGTACGATAAGCCCATAAGCACTCGCCGAGCTTGTCGTTCCAGTCGCGTTTGTTGGAGGAGACAAATTTTTTGAGGAGTTTGATGATTGTTTTGTTGAATGCCTCTGCTAACCCGTTTGCTGTCGGGTTGTATGGTGTCGAAGCGACATTCTGAATGCGGTGTTTGTCGCAGAATCAGTAGAATGCGTGGCTTATAAACTGCGGACCATTATCATGGATGATCCTTCGGGGCAATCCAAAGCGGTAAATGACGTGGTGCTTCAGGAAGCTGATTACGTTCGAAGTCTTGACTTCGGCGAGTGGGACAGCTTCTGCCCACTTTGAGAAGTAATCAGTGATCGCCAGTATGAAGCGATGTCCTCGGAAGGAAGGTGGGGTGATTGGACCAATGATATCCATTCCCCATGCTTCGAATGGCCAGGATGCCACTGTCAGATGTAGAAATTCGGATGGTTGGTGAATGAAGTCTGCGTGGACTTGGCAGGCCTTGCATTTTTGGGCATAATCTATTACATCAGCCACCATCGTGGGCCAGTAGTAGCCCATCCGGCGAAGGCGGTCTTGCAGCTTAGGGCCAGGCTGATGGGCCCCGCAGACACCGTCATGAGCCTCTCGTACGGCTTCTTTGGCTTCTGCGTTCGACAAGCACCGAAGTAGTAATCCGTCGTAGGAGCGGCGATACAGCATTTTCGTCTCTGTATCGTAGAAGAATCTGAGAGAACGCCGTCTGATAGAAGTAGCCTCCTTCGGGTTCTCGGGCAGGATGTCGTAGACCACGAAGTCTATGAATGGTTGTCTCCAGTCTGGCGCTTCGTCGATCATCTGAGCAGAATAACTCGCCATGGCTTGAACGTTGTTCTTGGGGCAGACCAGCTCATGGCCGATTATATCGACCGAATGATGAGAGTGGTTTGGCACTGCTAGGGAAGCAGCCAGGCATGCTACGGCATCAGCTTCAATATTTTGGAGTCTGGGGACGTGTTCGATGAAGAATCCCTCGAATGATGATATAATGTTGATCGCTATTTGGTGGTAGGGGATCATGTCTTCATGGCGGACTTCGTACGTCCCCCGAATCTGGTTGACGATTAATTGCGAATTGCCGTATGCTTCAAGGTATTCTACCCCCAGTTCTCTTGCGAGTTGGAGGCCAATGACCAAAGCGTTGTACTCGACCACATTGTTAGAGCAGGGTTCCGTGAGAGAGTAGGCACGATTGATCACTAGCCCGGTAGGAGAGACCAATACTACTCCGACTCCGACGACGATGTTTCCCTTGGGTCTGGTTCTTGAAGCGCCATCGAAGAACATCCGCCATATGTTATCGTGGGTGGTTGTATTTGAATCGGCGACCTCATCTGGGATTTCTTCGTATATTTTGGATGATTCCGATCCTGGATGGGCCGCCAAAAAGTCTGCCAGGGCTTGACCTTTGACAGCCTTCTGCGGGACGAAGATCATATGATAGGGGGACAACAATATCGCCCATGTAGCGAGGCGGGAGCTGAGTGCCCCTGGTTTGGTCATGAGGACCCTGAGGGGGTTGATTCGTGAGATCACATATATGGTTTGCCCTGTGACATAATACCGCGTCTTTTGAATGGCGAATACCAGGGCGAGGCTTTCTTTCTCCACAGCGGTGTATCGGTGTTCGGGCCCGACCATCATTCGGCTGAGATAGTAAATGGCCTGCTCGTGGCCTGTGTCGTTGTTTTGTGCCAGCAGGGCACCGAGGGAGTGTTCCATTGCTCGTACATAGAGCAGGAATGGTTTTCCAGGGACCGGGGCCACCAGGACTGGAGGATTTGATAAATATTCTTTGATGTCATCGAAAGTGCGCTGGCATTCTTCGTCCCATACGAATGAGACTCCCTTCTTCATGAGGTGGGTGAACAGTCGGCATCGCCCGGAGAGGTTGGAAATGAACCTCCTGATATAAGCTAGCCTCCCTTGGAGGCCTCTAAGTTTACGGAGATTTCTCGAGGGACCCATCTCCATGATTGCCCTCGTTTTCTCGGGGTCTACATGGATACCCCGTGCAGTGATGATGAAGCCCAAGAACTTTGCGCTGGATACGCCCAAGAACGATTTTGTAGGGTTCATCTTCAGATTATGGGCTCGCATTAAATTGAACACCGTTCTTAGGTCTTGCAGATGATCCTCTTTACGGCGACTCTTGACGGCGATGTCGTCGACATAGCATTCCACTGTCTTGCACAAATGTTCTCTAAAAATGATACTCATGGCTCGCTGATATGTAGCGCCAGCATTCTTTAGACCGAATGACATGACTGTGTAGCAGTATGTGCCAATCGGGGTTAGGAATGAAGTGTACTTTTCGTCGTCGGGAGACATCTTGATTTGATTGTACCCCGATAATCCATCCATGAATGACATACGTTCAAAGCTGCATGTATTGTCGATCATGATGTCTGTGATAGGAAGGGGAAATTCATCTTTGGGGCATGCCTCGTTCAGGTTGCGGAAGTCGATGCAGATTCGAATCTTCCCATTCTTCTTGAGGACGGGTACTATATTGGCGACCCAATCAGGATGTTGCTCTTCACGAATGAAGCCGCTGGCTATTAGCTTGTTGACTTTGGCTTCGATCGTGTCCATGACGCCTGGGCGGAAGCGTCGTTATTGCTGCTTGACTGGCTTTGCATCTGGCCGTATATTGAGTTTGTGGAGAGCGATGTCAGGATTTAACCCCGGCATGTCTTCATAGCTCCAGGCGAACACATCAATGTATTCTCTGACAAGTTCTAACAGCGACTCTCGTTCTTCGTCAGTTAGGCTTTTACTGATAAAGATCGGTTTTGGAGAAGATTCGCTGTCGAGATCCACTTGTATGACTTCATCTTCAGTAGGAGGTTCTCTCAGTTCGAACCGCTTTTCCCATTGTGCGTCTAATTGCTGGGCCCATGGCTCTAGCTCAAGGATTTTGGAGATGTCTTCGTCTTCCTCGTAAGCGTCGATGAATGCCATGTTGACTGACATGACTTGTCTGAACACATCTCCGATGCTGGTATCTGAGTCGGAAGTCGGTGATCCGGTTGAATGTGACTGCCAGTCGCATTCTTCATCTGAGCTTTCAGGGGTCGTAGTAGGCGTTACATACCCTAAATCGCATCGGGTTTTGTTATAGTAGTTCCGTGGTTTGCCCGCCGGGGCTGGCGTCTTCAAAGGTAATCATCGTCCAGTGCCATAGTTCAGTCCTGGCGTTGTCTCTAGATCATACCCCTATTTCTGCATGAGATATTTGGATTGGGGGCTATAGAGATACAGAGGCAGTCTTCCAGCATCTGACCCGAAGTCAACTTCTTCCATGGCGAGGGGATGCGGGTTGTTCGTCCGGCCGAAGATGATTGGGTGGTCCCCTCCCTCGATTATTCGGTAAGCGTCTTCTACTGGAGTAAGTTGGATAGCGATGTACACATTTGTCACCTGTGTATGTAGGTGAGTGCCTATACCGTGTTCCATAGCATACATTATACATAGCTTATCGAGCTCGGTGTAGTTCAAAGATAACCCTTTATTGATAAAGTAAGGTATCTTTTCTAGAGGGATTACATCATCTGCGGAGGGAGCGTCAGTGTGGGCAGCCACATACTTGGCTAGCTCTGGTTCCTCTTCGGCTACCCCCTGTGTGAATGAAGATTGAGAGGGCGTCCTAGTCAGCTTAATCTTCAGAGGTTCAACTGACGGAGCGGAGCGTGGGGTTGTCGGTAGACTAGCCACCCCCAGTCTGGCACTTGATATGGAGCGAGGGGTGGCTGGTTCGCTTGAAGTGTCAGACCTCGCATCGGGGTGACGACCTTTCTTAGGCAGGCGTATCGTCAGAGGTCCATCGGAGGGATTGAGCTTCTCTGTTTGGGATTGACCGACTCTCGGCAATCTGATGGTAAGTGGCCCTGTCGTGGGTCTCGGTACCTGGCCGGACCTTGGCAGCCGGATTCTCAACTGCTCTTCCTGTGCCGAGAGGCTGATCGCGTCCTTACGCAGCGTGGCCGTAAGGGGTACGGAATTGCCTGGTTTGCGAGCCTGGAGGTGGATTATCAGAGGTTCTTCTGATCCCGTGGTTGCTTCAACATCAGTTTGTTTATTTCCTCCTTCAAGGTGCCTCTTCGACTTTTTGTATAGGCAGGAGTCCGAGTAATAAGATTCGACCCCTTTGAAGGGATCGATGTCAGCAAATTCTGTCCTCACGAAACCGTGCTTGTCGACATATTTAAAGCATTGGTGTAGCCTGGAAGGCACGATCATGTAATTGTGTATCCAAGGGCGCCCCAAAAGGATGTTGTATGAAGTGTCGGCATCTATGACGTAGCAAGTGACTTCTGATTGGAGATCGCCAATCTGACATTTCAGACGGATCTTCCCGATTGGGTAGCTTCTGCCCGAATTGAACCCGCTGATGGCGGTATTTGTAGGGGTCAGACGATGCATCGGGATGCGAAGATGATGCAGTAGTCCTTTTGGAATGATGCTTATGGAAGACCCGGGGTCAATGTGCATCCGGTCCACCTTTATGTCGCCGATGTAGCCTGTGTAGTATAATGGACGATCGTGTAGATTAGTCTTGATGAGCATGTCTTGTGGAGTGAAGACGATGTTGGGCATTGCTCCCGTACAGGCGTTGTCTTGGAGGTCTGCGGGCTGATTTTCTCCCATGAGGTTGACCTGAGCCAGGTAAGCGTCGGCATTTTGAAATACATCGCTCAAGGCTGTGCGGACATCCTTCGAGAGCCTCAGGAGTTCATATAAGGACAATTTGGCCGATGTATTGGCCAATTGCGCCAAGATGTCGAAGTTGTAGGGCCTCTCCAGCCCCTGAGATGTTTCCTTTCGGAGGGATTTGTCGAAGCGAGTCTCCTTCGGCCTAGGCTTGTCGGTCGTCGAAGGCTGAGCCGGTCCCGGAGCATCCGTGGTAATGGGCGGATGATCATCAGTCGAGTTTTCAGCCACAGGTTGAGATTGTGCTCCGGATCGAGTAACAACGGCCGTGACTTCCTCTTTATCTGCTGAGGTGGTGCGGCAGGATCTGACTTTTCCACTTTTCTTTTTAGAAGATGGAGTGGACTGAGTTACCTCGTGGACTAGGTCCGGATGGACCCACATGATTTCCCCTCGTGATGTGGTGAGGGGTACTAGACCAGCAGCTTGAGCAGGCGGGAGATTAGCAATCTCCATCGTTGCCAGAGGAATGGGTATAACCCCGTCCTGGGTCTCTGTTGGAGGGAAGCTGCCAAATTGTACGGACACCATATTGGCTGCCACGGTTACCTCCTCGAAATCGATGGCCAGAGCGTTCGAATCGATGAGGTTCTGGATATATCGTTTCAGTTGGTAGCAGTCGTGCGTAGCATGGTGGACGTAGCGGTGGTAATGGCAGAACTTTGGGTTCTCCAGATCAGCCGGCCGAGGCTCCCGTCTTGGTCGAGGAAGCTGAATCCTATCTCCTTGTATGAGCATGTCCAAGATAGGCTTGACATGACCGTCTTCAAAAGAGTAAGTAATTTGAGGCCATTGTTTGTCCGCAGGTTGCGACTCAGGCTTCTGGGCTGTATCGGCCACCATTGTAGCTCCCCTCCCCGAAAATTGTAATATATATTTTATTATTAATTTATTTTATTTAAATAGTGATTTTTAGACTGTACACAAAGGGATATGGTTTACATCTATAGTAAGCTTGTCATATATTACGTTTGTACAAGGTTGATATATTCTTGATCATAATCAATTCTACTAGATCTTGGTTCTTGAATTGAAAATAGATGGTATATTAAGAAAATGACAAAGTTATATAAGAGTGCTTATTTTACCAACAATTATTGTAGAAGGATGTGTATTCTTTTCCTTTTTAGATAACTTCAGTGTCTTCATCAGCTAGCTATTATTTAATTGCCTATTTTGTCCTTATCATGTTTTATATTCTTAATATGCATCTTGCTTCCAGCAAGTGATTATTATCCAATGGAGGGGAAGTTATTGTTAGGAAAAAAAAGGGGGCCTTTTGTTGCTAGTCATATAGTTTAGCCTTTGCAAGTGGTGATGGTTTAGCTTATCAGAACAGAAACAACCTTCTAAGAATTTCCTTCAGGCTACAAAACAAGTTCTCTAGTTCCATGGATTGGGTGTTTTAATTTTGACAAATTTTCCGCAAATCGTCTATTGGATGTCTTTATAATTTAAGAGTCAGCCAATAGTGCTTTCTTGTCATGGTCATTGTTTTTATTGATAGTCTAAGTAACTTTTGTGTTTAATATGATAGTTGGTTTTTGCACCCTTTGGTTTAGAAACAGTCTTGTGTTTGAATCCTTTGGTTGTAGAATAAGTTAGTATATACGAAAACCAACAGCAGAGTAGCCTTACCATTCTCAACCTAGCTCCACACAGTGGGCCCAACCGAGCTATGAAGCAGCTATCCCAGCCGATAACCCCTCACCAGGCCCCAAGGAATGAGCGCAAGCCCAGCCGGCCTGTAAGAAGCAGAAAAGGAAAAAAAATAGGAAAAGAGAAAGAAAAGAAAAGAATGAGAATAAGCAGCACTGGTAGCTCGGCCCAAGCTTCCCAGCCCTTGCGTTGTCCCCCACGCGTATAACCCTACAAAGTCCAAACCGAGAGGAGCAAATACAGAGAGTACTCTCTGTATATATATATCAAGCGGATATATACGGAGGAAAGGAAACCCTAAGTACTCGACTTCCGCGCCACCACCTAGCATGGGCGAACCCTCGCGCGGCGCGCGCCGCCTGGGCCGCGGCCGACCGTCGACCGGCCAGGCCAGAGAGGCCGTGCGCGCGCTCGGGAACGGCGCGAGAGATCACAGCTACAGCCATGCAACTTCGAGGTACGAGTTCTCCGCCCATACTTGATCATTTTACGATCCGTAAATTGTTTTGGAGAGCCAATATAACGAGGTTTAAGTCCCAGAAAATAGATTTAGGAATAAACAATTATGCTGCCCAGAAAGTCGACCCAAAGTCGATCGAAAAACCTGCTTAAAGCAGGACACGAAACAGCCCCAACACCCAGTTTAGAAGCCGATTTTTGGACAACAGATTGTCGAACATAAAAATCTAATTGAAGGAAATCCTAGACAACATATAGGGCTTTGATTTCCTTTTTGTAGAATCGGATTTCGTCGACTCTGCGTCGAGAAATCAAATCCCGAAGTTTGCCGAAAACCTGTTTTAAAAATTGGAGAATCACTCCACACGACGTGCGTCACGCCAATCCGGACGACGTGGTCGCGAACCGAAAGGATCGAAAGCTGTGTAATGGCTTCGTGGTCGTGTGGGCTTTGACGGAATTCAAATTGGTCGCGTGTGCGCGACGAATTCGACGCGTATCCGTCGAAATCGCCCCGTATCCGTCCAATGCAAATTCGGTCATAACTTCGTGGACGCTCGTCAGATCGAGACGAAACTTGTGCCAACAGGACTATATCGTTTTTCTGGTCCTGTATGCCAAGTTTGGTCCAATTCTGAGACAGTTGAAATTGACGTCGTTTTGCGGGCCCCACGGTCCCGCTCAACGGGCGATTTTGTGCACGGCCCGCCGAAATCCAACTTTGGACATACGGTTGGGTTCGTATCGGAAAACTGGATCCGTAGACATGTAGTTTGACGACTTTAGAGACCGTTGACCCTGGCACGCTTTTCGGTGCAAAGCGGATCCAACGACGGATATCGTTTTTGTCCGAAATTACCGTTTTGCCCCTGTGTCCAGAATTGGATGTAAGGACAGGCAATCCTAGCTAATTGGACTATTCTGAGATCATTAGTATTGTTTATTTCAGCTTTCGGGGACTGTTGTACGGGTTTTGACTATAGTGACACATTGAGTAGTTCAGATTGTCGGTTTCACCAGCAAAGGACCACAGGCGAGTACAGTTTTCACTATATTTCATTGGTTGGTTTCATTAGTTATGTGATTATTTTCTATTATAAATTGTTGAGTCGGGAATGAGAAGTACCAACGATGTGTGATCTGACCTTAGACCGTGTAGACCGTGTTGCATTTATTTTTTGTAGACCGTGTAGACCGTGTTACATTTATTTCTTGTAGACAGTGTAGACAGTGATTTATTTATTACAAAGTAGACCGTGTAGACAGTGATTTATTTATTGCATTTAATCTGTGTAGTTCATGATTATTATTCTGTAGACAATGTTTCTTTATTGCAATATTTTCTGTAGACCGTGTAACTGTAGACCGTGTAATTGTAGACCGTGTAACTGTAGACCGTATAACTTTAGACCGTGTAGACCGTGTCGCATAATTGTCCCGAGACCGATCACATATCAAGGTACTTCTAACGGTGGCAAGTATATGAGTCTATTTATTACTATTGATTTTTCTTACAGCTTTACTGTTATTTTCAAAACTCATGATTGATGTCTAACCTTTATTTTATAGTCATTTTCTTTATTGAGATTGCATTCGGTGGATTGTGCTCGTTCCATTCCTGACTGGAAACCAACATTTTCAGGTTAGCCATGGATTCACTTAGCTTGGGGAGTGACGGGAATACTTGCAGACGAGCCTAGAAGACTAGTTAGATAGTCAAGTTATAGTCATTCAATATTTGTACAAGTTTATATTTTCCTGCAAATGTAAAACTTGTGATCATTGTAAATTAAATTAATTATGTGAATGAGCATCTTTGTGATTATGATCTTCATGGCCGTGACAGCGTTCTACCGCCGACACTGCGACGTAGGCTGGCTTGGACACGTCTCGTATCCGTTTTAAAAAAAAAACGGGTGCGGGTCATGACAAGTTTTTGTGGTGGCCCATGCAGGTCCGTCTTCGCAAATCATGCGAACTCGTGATGGTACTTAAGTTAGTTGTACTATTGCGAGCCTGCGGCAAGGAAATGCTCATTCACGAATTAAGATTAATTTAATTTAAGTGAATGACTAAGACTAGGAGTCCCTTATACAAATTTATCGATGGGTAGTCTAGGCCATGCAATTTAGGACGAAGAATTATTAATTTTGATAGTTTGTCAGATCCCATAGGTACACTATTACCTCTTGATCGGAAGATATGGTCCAATGTGGATAGATTATTCCCTTGGTAAGGCGGGGCTTCATAGAATTAATGATCTAACCTTGATAGATTATTCAATTCATTCTTTTGCCTCTTTAGATATCGTCACCATATCTTAGTCTGAATTGCAATTTTAAAATCCTATTTTGCCGTAAGGGAATAATTTATACTTCCTGATTCGGTTATTCAAATGCAAATCTCGAGGTAGACTGATTCAAAGTTTTCCTCCATGGTTTGAATACATATGAATTAGATATTAGAATGTTTGTATTTTGTCTTCAGTTATTTTTCTCCCGGTTCACCTTTTATTTTTTGGGTTATGGCTTATAGTACTTACGCTTTATCTCATAGACAATATGTTTGAATCTCTAGAATCTCATGAATTTTGAGGATATAGTTAAATGAATGTTAGTTAACCTATAATGGCAGGACAGCAGCGCACTGTCGCCATTTATTTAAAATATGGAGACTATGGACTCACTGCAGCCAGCAGCGCACTGGCGAGACACGACCCCTAGAGTTGGAATTTGTTTAAAAAATATAGGTTATAGAATATTGCTAGAAATATGGCTAGTGGTCCACTCTTTGATCGTAGTTACCCTTGTGACAGGTAGAGTATCTGATAGGATATCACCTCTGAGGCACGGAACCAAGGGTTTAGCATCGTATGAGTATACAGGCGAGGCGTAACTCTCGGTGAAATGACTTCAAACGTGATTACAGGTTTAAGATACTATGGAGGATAGGACAATGCCAGGTATGTCCCATAAGATCCAAAGCCAATATTAGTGGAAGTTCTGTAAGTTGTGTAGCATGTCTCCCAACCTAGCATTATGTGGTCCTTGTGATCTATTGACGAGGTAATTGACCGACACTAATAAGTTACCAAGAATATAGAATCCAGAGTTCCATAACCCATTAGTTGACCAAGACCTTATGGACAGGAAGATTTTAGAAAGATTGTATAAGCAAGGACACCGGTAAGTTTTGATTCTCTCTAAACTCGAACTACTTGTGCCTCTTTTCAAAAATCTTGCGTACTTGTATCTTGACTATCTTGACCAACGCTGCTATTACAGCCTAGTTTTGCAAGCTTACTCTTTTATCGAGCTTGATTCGAGGCATATGTTTAGTGGGGACGCCTGCTAACTTATTGCCTAATCAGAATCAGTGTATTATGGTCTGATCAACCATGATGCATTTGGTTCGCACTTTATTTAATTACCCTACGTGGATTGAGATATAGATGTCTCTAGGGTCTCATCCACGACTGCATTGACAATTCCTCTTGAATTATATGTTCGCCCTTGAATCACGAAATTGTATTCAGTAACATCTCCCTTGAATTCTTTATTGTTTTTGTCTTTCACCGATTTGGAAAGACGAAAGCTCGTGATAGTAGAGAGATACAGAGTACTCCCATGGCTATGATAATGGTAGGCCTAAGTGTCGCTACCATCGACCAGTCATGAGATGGAGTTACTCGTTCTCCCATCGACCCTCAAACTACTATTGAGACTTTCGAGCCAGCTGAAATTGAGAATGATTAGGGTTTTACCCTTAGTCGAAATGCCTACCTAGGAGACTATCTATCCTCAAGAGACTAAATAGTGTGAGTCTCCAATTTTTTGCTGGAAGCTTGCCTTAACTTTCAACCCTTATGCCTTGAATCAACCGTCCCTCGACCAAAGCCCACAGTTTAGACATGAGATGAATAGACAAGGCTAAGGACAATAATTTACCGTGATTATGGTGGACACTCATCCCGAGATTGGTTTCCAACCAATATTACTCTAGTTATGTAAATTTTATTATTAAGACCTAACTAGTGTTGGAATACCACAGTCACTAGCTTAGCCAATACCATAGCTTAAATACCCAGTCAAATTGTGATATACCAGTTGTCAACAACAATGCATGATCACTGCAGCCCATATTACTAGAACCCTTATGACCATAGCCTGACAGGTCTAACACAACTAGAGTTTCACGACTCAGTGGTTAGAAATCTTTTTAGATAATGTGCCTTAGAATTGGTTACCCTGTCGATAACCCTTGTATACAGTGGACGAGTAGACTATTCTATTTTCGACCGTATGTCATTGAACACTCTCGTTTTCCATTCATTGAGGAACGACCCTTAGCTTGACTTAGATCTACCGTATCCTGTTACGCCGTGCCTTAATCTTTATTGACAAGAGTCGAGGTACAATAACGGACTTGAAATCCTTCTAACCTCAATATTCCTAGGACCATGTCCTATTTTAAGGTGGGTAGACTGTAAACCTCCTAGAGTTTTGGGATATACGAAGATCACCGATTGCTTAGAATAAATTTTATTAGAATGATAGTTAGTGCCCTATAGACTCCCACTTTCCATTTAGATCATTTTGTGTCCCCGGTCGTGTCATTAATATTCGGAGCATGAGGCCAGTTGTTATCTTCCAACAAATTTCATATGCAAGATCTAGACGAGTCCACCTTCATCTAGGTATATCATATCCCACTCAAACCCGTCCCCTTGTACTCTATTTTTGTGGTACGACTTTCAGGACAAAAGAACTAGTTATAACCTTTACCATAGTACCGGTATACTTTTCGACTTCCGTTAGAACCTCAGCCCCGACTCAATTCCTTCGACCCAATATATGGAGGTGATCTACTCGAAGTTCACTATGCACATGCCACTAGTGGTGCTACTTAATAGAGGCCTCTTGTGCTACTTAAACACAAAAGTCACGGAAGGTGCACTTTGAGCTTTAAGGACCTAGCTAACCAACCCGACTAGCGACTAGCTCAACCCCTTGGATAGAAACCTATTCTAGGTTACCCTAACCTAGTAGTCATAGTTTTATTTTGGGATCTTGTTCACTCCATATAGATTAAGATCCAAGGTTCATCCAACCAACGAGGGATGTCCAAGCATGAAGCCCATTAAGATCCAGTAACATCCACCCATGCATACCACCATATTTGGACTATAGAACTGAACTATTTGAAATAGATCCCTACCCTATTCTGTAGCCTCCATCTTTAGGATGTGGTGTCATTCGTAAACCTTATTCCATCTACCTGGAAGTCGCGACACGATCTTGTGTTGCATTATATCTCTTTCTCGTGTGTTTAAATAACCACGAAAAAGATCACAACCTTGATTTCCCAAATTCTGTTCTATTATGGAACCTTGTTTAGAATTTTGGGAACGGAATTTCTGTATCGCATGGATTGCAAGCCCCTCTAATAAACAAGTGTTCTTCGATTTAGCAGGTGACTGGACTAGAGCAGCTCATCTAGCAAATAAGGCAGTGGTTCTTAAACTCACTTTCTATCTGTAACATTGGATACTCTCCACTTCTCTTGAAACTTCACAGTTGTCCCGATTATTCTGCATTATCTTCACGCCCTCCCTATTTCGGAGCGAGAATGGTCATGCTTATTAGAGTTACCGATATTTCTTGGCTATTTGTTGAATTTGTTGCTTATTAGGGTTATTTGATAGATAAGAAGGGATTATAGCTGCCATAAGCAGTAGATAGCAATTGGTAGAAACTTTTGCATGTAGTTGGATGATTATAAAGTTTTAGTGCCATGAGGTTTGAGGAAATAGTATGACCAAAGGTGGGTAGAAGTCCTCAAGGATTGAAGTTACAAAATGTCTAGGAGGAAGATATAAATTATTTCGAGGAACTAAATTGAAGGAGATTAAGACTACAATAGACTTTCTTTTTGAATTTTAGAATAGTTACGAATTAGAATTTCGAGGACGAAATTATTTTAAGGTGGGTAGATTTGTAGCTCCCCTCCCCGAAAATTGTAATATATATTTTATTATTAATTCATTTTATTTAAATAGTGATTTTTAGACTGTACACAAAGGGATATGGTTTACATCTATAGTAAGCTTGTCATTTATTACGTTTGTACAAGGTTGATATATTCTTGATCATAATCAATTCTACTAGATCTTGGTTCTTGAATTGAAAACAGATGGTATATTAAGAAAATGACAAAGTTATATAAGAGTGCTTATTTTACCAACAATTATTGTAGAAGGATATGTATTCTTTTCCTTTTTAGATAACTTCAGTGTCTTCATCAGCTAGCTATTATTTAATTGCCTATTTTGTCCTTATCATGTTTTATATTCTTAATATGCATCTTGCTTCCAGCAAGTGATTATTATCCAATGGAGGGGAAGTTATTGTTAGGAAAAAAAAAGGGGGGCCTTTTGTTGCTAGTCATATAGTTTAGCCTTTGCAAGTGGTGATGGTTTAGCTTATCAGAACAGAAACAACCTTCTAAGAATTTCCTTCAGGCTACGAAACAAGTTCTCTAGTTCCATGGATTGGGTGTTTTAATTTTGACAAATTTTCCGCAAATCGTCTATTGGATGTCTTTATAATTTAAGAGTCAGCCAATAGTGCTTTCTTGTCATGGTCATTATTTTTATTGATAGTCTAAGTAACTTTTGTGTTTAATATGATAGTTGGTTTTTGCACCCTTTGGTTTAGAAACAGTCTTGTGTTTGAATCCTTTGGTTGTAGAATAAGTTAGTATATACGAAAACCAGCAGCAGAGTAGCCTTACCATTCTCAACCTAGCTCCACACAGTGGGCCCAACCGAGCCATGAAGCAGCTATCCCAGCCGATAACCCCTCACCAGGCCCCAAGGAATGAGCGCAAGCCCAGCCGGCCTGTAAGAAGCAGAAAAGGAAAAAAATAGAAAAAGAGAAAGAAAAAAAAAGAATGAGAATAAGCAGCACTGGTAGCTCGGCCCAAGCTTCCCAGCCCTTGCGTTGTCCCCCACGCGTATAACCCTACAAAGTCCAAACCGAGAGGAGCAAATACAGAGAGTACTCTCTGTATATATATATATATATCAAGCGGATATATACGGAGGAAAGGAAACCCTAAGTACTCGACTTCCGCGCCACCACCTAGCCTGGGCGAACCCTCGCGCGGCGCGCGCCGCCTGGGCCGCGGCCGACCGTCGACCGGCCAGGCCAGAGAGGCCGTGCGCGCGCTCGGGAACGGCGCGAGAGATCACAGCTGCAGCCATGCAACTTCGAGGTACGAGTTCTCCGCCCATACTTGATCATTTTACGATCCGTAAATTGTTTTGGAGAGCCAATATAACGAGGTTTAAGTCCCAGAAAATAGATTTAGGAATAAACAATTATGCTGCCCAGAAAGTCGACCCAAAGTCGATCGAAAAACCTGCTTAAAGCAGGACACGAAACAACCCCAACACCTAGTTTAGAAGCCGATTTCTGGACAACAGATTGTCGAACATAAAAATCTAATTGAAGGAAATCCTAGACAACATATAGGGCTTTGATTTCCTTTTTGTAGAATCGGATTTCGTCGACTCTGCGTCGAGAAATCAAATCCTGAAGTTTGCCGAAAACTTGTTTTAAAAATTGGAGAATCACTCCACACGACGTGCGTCACGCCAATCCGGACGACGTGGTCGCAAACCGAAAGGATCGAAAGCTTCGTAATGGCTTCGTGGTCGTGTGGACTTTGACGGAATTCAAATTGGTCACGTGTGCGCGACGAATTCGACGCATATCCGTCGAAATCGTCCCGTATCCGTCCAATGCAAATTTGGTCATAACTTCGTGGACGCTCGTCAGATCGAGACGAAACTTGTGCCAACAGGACCGTATCGTTTTTCTGGTCCTGTATGCCAAGTTTGGTCCAATTCTGAGATAGTTGAAATCGACGTCATTTTGCGGGCCCCACGGTCCCGCTCAACGGGCAATTTTGTGCACGGCCCGCCAAAATCCAACTTTGGACATACGGTTGGGTTCGTATCGGAAAACTGGATCCGTAGACATGTAGTTTGACGACTTTAGAGACCGTTGACCCTGGCACGCTTTTCGGTACAAAGCGGATCCAACGGCAGATATCGTTTTTGTCCGAAATTACCGTTTTGCCCCTGTGTCCAGAATTGGACGTAAGGACAGGCAATCCTAGTTAATTGGACTATTCTGAGATCATTGGTATTGTTTATTTCAGCTTCCGGGGACTGTTGTACGGGTTTTGACTATAGTGGCACATTGAGTAGTTCAGATTGTCGGTTTCACCAGCAAAGGACCACAGGCGAGTACAGTTTATTGTCTGCATTTCGATATTGATTTTCACTATATTTCATTGGTTGGTTTCATTAGTTATGTGATTATTTTTTATTATAAATTGTTGAGTCGGGAATGAGAAGTACCAACGATGTGTGATCTTACCTTAGACCGTGTAGACCGTGTAGACCGTGTTGCATTTATTTCTTGTAGACCGTGTAGACCGTGTTACATTTATTTCTTGTAGACAGTGTAGACAGTGATTTATTTATTGCAAAGTAGACCGTGTAGACAGTGATTTATTTATTGTATTTAATCTGTGTAGTTCGTGATTATTATTCTGTAGACAATGTTTCTTTATTGCAATATTTTCTGTAGACCGTGTAACTGTAGACCGTGTAATTGTAGACCGTGTAACTGTAGACCGTGTAACTTTAGACCGTGTAGACCGTGTCGCATAATTGTCCCGAGACCGATCACATATCAAGGTACTTCTAACGGTGGAAAGTATATGAGTCTATTTATTACTATTGATTTTTCTTACAGCTTTACTGTTATTTTTAAAACTCATGATTGATGTCTAACCTTTGTTTTATAGTCATTTTCTTTATTGAGATTGCATTCAGTGGATTGTGCTCGTTCCATTCCTGACTGGAAACCAACATTTTCAGGTTAGCCATGGATTCACTTAGCTTGGGGAGTGACGGGAATACTTGCAGACGAGCCTAGAAGACTAGTTAGATAGTCAAGTTATAGTCATTCAATATTTGTACAAGTTTATATTTTCCTGCAAATGTAAAACTTGTGATCATTTTAAATTAAATTAATTATGTGAATGAGCATCTTTGTGATTATGATCTTCATGGCCGTGACAGCGTTCTACCGCCGACACTGCGGCGTAGGCTGGCTTGGACACGTCTCGTATCCGTTTAAAAAAAAAACGGGTGCGGGTCGTGACAACCATAGCCTGCTTGCCTCTGTTGTCCCGGTTGTTGGTGGGGCTACCCCCATTGTCGTTGGTGGTGCTGGAACGCTTGCTCTTGTTCTCTCCCTCTGAGATATGTAATCCCAGTTGGCGAGCCTTCTTTAATCGTTCTTCGGCACTTGTAGCACTAATGATAAAAGCCTTCCAGTTCTTGAATTGACTCTCGCCCATCCAGAGACTGATTGTTGGGAGTAGTCTCTTTTGGCAAATTTCGATCAAGGAGGAGTCCGGGTTGCCAGATGGTAACTTCATTACGGTTTGACGGAACCGCTCAATGTAATTCCTCGTCAGCTCTTTCTCTCCTTGAATGACGTCCATGAGGGTAGACATCGTGACGTCCTGCCCTACCTCATAGAACCTCTCCAAGAACAGGCGTTTGAAGCCAGCGAAGGAATGGATGCAATTGTCCGGCAGGTTGCGGTACCAATCGAAGGCGACTCCTTCCAATGCCCCAATGAATAACCGTGTCAGAATAGCGTCATCATGGGGCAGATGGTCGGTAGTGACCTCGAAGTAAGTGATGTACCGACTTGCTGAGGTCTTGCCATCATAGGGGTTGATATTGAACGGCTTATATCTTGGTGGGAATGGAACATCCCTCCATTCAGCAGGATATGGTTGCCGTATTCTGAAGTCTTGAGAGTTTTCTCTGGCGTGGAACATGGCTCGGAGCTCTTGAACTTCTTTCCTTACTTCTCGGGTCTCATCTGTCGCAGTCGGAGCCGTTACTTCGGGAGGATTATTGCCCGGGTTCGGTGCCGCCGAATTTGAATCTACGTTGATTGGGGGACCCGTGCTTGTCTGGCCAGGTGTCACCTCCTACAGATTAGGAAACGCCGCTTTGATCTCGTCTACAGACTTGACCAAGGCGTGCAATATGGCCTCCAAAGTGTCGATGCGCTGGCGATCACCGGAACCGTCTTGATTGCCGTCTGTCATGAACACCGTCTTCACATGAGGAGTGACGAAAGGAGTGGTGGAGGATGTACCCTCCGAGTCGTACCCGTGCATCGAGAAATCATCAGGATATGTGGGTATGTTCTCTTCAGGTTCAGACTCGGAAGGAACACTACCCCCGGCTTCGGAGCTTGCTTCGTCTAGGATGTCCTTGGGGACGTCGGTATCTGTTGTATCTGTCGGAGGATTTGCTTCCTCCAGTCCGTATTCCTGGAATGTCGGATTGTCGTGGATGTTTGGAGGAGTGCTACCCCCAGTTCCGACGACCCCCAATGTTGCAGACGACGAACTTCCTACTGCAGCAGTTTTCGTCTTCGAACGGGTGTGTTGAAATACTCCAGTGGAGGATATCCCTTTAGACGACGGTTTCTTAGCTGTAGTAGTTGACACCTTTGGGATGGAGATGCTCATTTTCTTCCCTCTTCCCTTGGCGAAAACTTTCTGTGCGGATTTGCAGGAGACAACAGGAGGTGTCTCGTCTTCTGAGCTCGGGTGATGTAGTCTTTGGAAGACGGATGGCCGATCCTCCGTCACCGCTGCATTGCTGCAACAGCAGTTGACGATGATCTGGGTGCATTGATGTCCGTGTGAGGGCTCTTTACACCCCGAAGCTCCTTCTCTTTCCTTACGTTTGTGGAGGATAACCTTACGCAGGTCAGAGGAACCACTTTGTCTGTTTGCCGCCGGGGGCTGGACTTGAGTGGTCTTATACAACTTTCCATCAGAGGCCCGCGTGATAATCAGCGGGACGCTCCGATAGTCAGAGGTTGGGGCAGTCGTCTGGACTTGATGAGCCCGCGCTGCCCTAGACTTTCTCCTTTTAGCACTTGTGGGTGCGTAATAGGAGGAGTCTAAGTCGAATACCACAGAGTCTGGATTATCATCCAGATAATGATCAGAGTCAGGACCGCATGAGAGACGGTCGAAGACTGATCGAGAGAAGTGTGGGACGGATGCTATGCGGCTAGCATTGGGTACCGTGCAGGCTGTCTGCATGCGGCTGTCTTTTGTAGGATGAGTCTTTATGCGGTTAGGAGTCACGACCGTGCAGGCTGACCGTATGCGGTTGGCATCTGTGGCCGCATGGGTTTTCTGCAAGCGATTGACTTTAATTGCCGTATGAGTCTCATCCGTGCGGTTGGCAACTGTAGCCGCATAAGTTATGCGGCTGACAGATGTGGCAGCATGAGTTTTCTTTATGCGGTCGGCGGTTGTAGCCGCATGGGTTTTCTCCCTGCGGTTAATACTCTTCTGCGGCTCGGATCGCATAGAGTTCCTCTTTGTCCCTGCAAGTCCAGCATCATAGTGTTTTCTTCTGCCGGACTTGGGGACAGCAGAGTTGTCTACGGTCTGAAGTGGGGCCGCAGGGGAGTCTTTCTCGCCATCTTGAGCAATAGAGAGCACCTCATCAAGGGCTTGCGGAGGAGCAAATGATTTTGGCCTCCACTCTTTGCGAGCCTTTATGGTGCGGGTGCGCTTCTGGACCGGGCCAGAGCTACCTTCAGAGAGCATCTCTTCGAACGCCTGTTGGTCGAAGCGTACGACCATCTTCTGTTGTGTAGAGCTAAGTTTGGCTGCGTCCGATTGCGTCACCAACTCCTCAGCCATGGAGAAGTTAGTCCCCAGCAGAGTCGCCATCGTGTTTGCCATTGATTGTAAAAGTACAGAACAATTATCGGAGGACTGAACTTAGACTCACAATACAAACTCGCTCGTACAAAGAAAGCCTAGGGACGAAAACCTAGGTACAGCAGTCTAAGTACGATTGTTTATTTTAGATTCGGGGGGGTGACGATAGAGGCTCAGGAAAGCGACGGCCGCTCTGCCTTACTCCTTGGACGATCGGTACGCAGCCTTGACTCGGGGAAGATCTGCTTGGTCGTTGACGAAGAAATGCCTTCTTGTTCTCTCTCTGATTGCTCTCCGGGCTTCTCTCTCTGTGTGTATATTCTCTCTCTGACTATGGGGGAAGTCTCTCTGTGTATACGTATTCTTCTCTGTTTTTTTTGTATATCTCTCTATCTCTCACAAGGGAATGGCACCTTGCTATTTATAATAGTGGGATGTGATCGCTAGGGTTGCCAATGATTAGCTCTTGGAGATGGCGACGGCCTGGGGATTGATCAATCCAGGCCGTTCGTTTCTGATTGTGACAAATTCGAACCATTAAGGGTAGATTACACCAAATTTCCATTAGCAATTAATGCTGATTGGCATAAATCTTCCTTATAATGATTCTCTCATATCTGCGAATAAATCAAATTTATTCTCCTGCCACGTGCCCCAGATCATTGGGATTCGACCCGATCTTGGATTGCCATAAATCTGGGAGATTGATCGGCTGAGGACACGTGTCCTGAGAGCCAATGGTGAGACTGGAACCGCATGCAGATTGGGCCGTATGAGATTTGGGCCGCATGAATTTTGGACCGCATAAGACTTGGGACACGTGTCAGGACTGTCTGGGCAGTGGCCCCCTCCTTCAGACTTCTGAACCATATGATGAGCCGTATGAACCGCATAATGGTGTGTCTGCTTGAGCCGCATGGACATGATCTTCTTGAGCCGCATAGGGATGATTCCACTCGAGCCGCATGGGACAGCTTCACTCTGAACCGCATGGGAAGTCTTCACTTCGAGCCGCATAAGCACACCCACATGGCAGGGCCACGTGGCATTTTGTTGTTCTCGGGGGATCGTGTCAGAGATTTCTTTCTCTTCCCTAGAGATTCATCATCATGACAGAGTCATAATTACCTGCTTTGGTGTCAGGTCTGTCAACTTTTCAGAGGGGTCAGCCGTCAAAGCAATTAATGCAGCATGGATCGGAGGGGAGCACTGTCACGCCACGTGTCTTCTGAGCCGCATGGGATGCCTCCGGCCGTATAGCTCCTTATGCCGCATGACTCCCTGAGCCGCATGCGTTTTCTGAGCCGCATGGGTCTTTCTTGGCCGCATGAGTCAATTTCTTTAGTATTTTCCATGCTTCTACAACGGGGATGACAAATATACCTACGCTGGGTTATAAGCGATGATCTGATATACAAAGAAGGTGCTGCCCAAATTTTTAAAAAATATAATGTGTATTTTTGTAATGATGTGTGTCTGTGTTTACAGTGTAAACACAGACACACAGCATAACAAAAATACACATTATATTTTTTAATTTTTTTCAGTATTCTGCGACGGTTAGAGACGTATAGCGACGGATACCGACGGGAACTGGACGTCGCTAAACGTCGCAAATTAGCGACGGTACGTCGCTGTATGTCGCCGCCTTGCTGACGTGGCAGGCATTGCCACGTCATCACGTCGATAGAACAAAACGTCTGTACAATGTCGTACTACGTCGCTAATTTTGCGACGTAACTATCTCGTCGCTAACTTTGCGACGACCTAGCGACACGGATGGGACGTCACAAACAGCGACGTAGGGCGACGTATTGCCCATCTGCGACTAGCTAAAAAGCAATCTTCACGTTACATCGCTAAATCCGTCGCCAATTACGATTAGCGACGTAATTTTCATTATTACGACGTATAAGGACGTCGCTAATTTGCCTTATTTTAGTAGTGATCATAATCAAAATCTGAGTTTGTGAATTCAAATACATATATATGACCACATTTGCACGAAGGGGTAGCTATGGTATTATCAAAATGGCAATTTTGTAGATACAGAGCATCTAAAGGAAATCTTGTAATATTTAACGTGAAAATACATAATGTTAGGTATTTCATAAAACCCACCATGTGGGTGGATTTTTCATAAACACTCACCCCGAAAGTGGGTATCTCAACAATTTCTAGTAATAATAATAATAATAATAATAATAATTATTATTATTATTATTATTATTATTTTTAGTGTGTGGGACAATCTCCTATAGCGGGCGATTCGCGACAAGCTTTCGACTGACGACGTGCGCCTAGCAGGTATGAGATTCTCTTTTGTCTCTCGACGTAACTGCTGCCACTTGCCAGATGTTGAGTTGATCGATCATGTCCTGACGAAGGGGGAGCTTGCGCGTGGGGTGTGGGTGGGAGTGGTTTGCTGCGGATCTTGAGGTGAATGGGAGTCATGGGGGTATCAGGGACGGAGAGGTTGGGTGCTAGTTGGCTCCGGGACGTAGAAAGATTATCAGGGTTCAAGCCGCGGCAGTCGTATGGGTGTTATGGAAAATAGGAACAAGAGCAGGTATGAGGGGAACCCAACCATATACGATCTTCGAGGTTGCTAGACAAAGCAACATGGCTATGGCCGGAAGAGCGATTACGACGGAGGACTGAGTTCTTACTGGAGTTGGGGGTGATTACTATACATGGGATCATTAAGGGTTTTTGTTTTGGTTCCTTTTTTGACATTCAGTATAGGTTCTAAGCTTTTTGGATAGAGCTTAGAGGTGGTCGGGCCACCTCTGTTTTGTCTTGCTCTTTTTCCCTCAATCAATATATTTTCGTTTTCCTATATATATATATATATATATATATATATATATATATATATATAGGATCCGGATCAAGATACCCGCCCGCAGAGCCCCGCCGAAGCCTCGCCCCCTGCACCATCGGATCGAGCGGGGCCCGCGAGGGGCCCACGCGATGTCGCACGATCCAACTGCCAAGGATCACGGGGCTTCGGTGGGGCTCCAAAAATGGAGCTCCCGATCCGGACCCATATGTTACAGACTCCTCGTCCAAAGGACTACAAACTCAACTTGAAGACTATACTCCCAGCCCTACGCCCATACTTGAATCGCACCACACCCGCACTACATCCGCATATGCATCCAGCCCGTACTTTTATACCCCACATGGAATTAAATGTGCTTTCCCCGTTGCTCTAACCTGCAACCTCTTGGAGGGGATATGTCTCACTCTAACCACTTAAGCTAGAGGTCCTTAGCTATATATATATATATATATATATATATATATATATATATATATATATTATATATTTGTACGTAGAGAGAGAGAGAGAGAGCGAGAGAGAGAGAGATATACGATTTTGTGATTTGAGAGTTTGATTAGGATTATGAGCTGTAGTAATCTTCTTTATTATTAACTAAAGAAGATGATCGTGGCAACGTAGTGAGGTTCAAGGTTCAAGATTCGATTAGATGATCGTGCGTCAATGATGAGTGAAGGAGTTCCAAAGACGATAGTGGAAAATGTGATCACGATTGTCCCAAGATATCAAATTTGTTTAGCGAAAGGTGGAGTATGAAGAAAATAGGAAGAAGAAGAAAAGTGTCATACTTGTTGGCACATTTATTTTGATAACATTAACAGCATCTTCGTGGTGTAGTTTTCTCTATATTTCAGCAAACAGATATTCACTAAATCCTTTCAAAGCCTGCTAAGAGATCCTTTTATTCAAGCTGCTCTTCAAATGGAAGTCTGATGAAGTCTCATAAAAATCAAGACTGAAGAAAAGACCAATGTACACTCAAAGACTGCTCTTAAATGTTCCACGATTTCGAATTTGTACAAGGTCTGGGTCCTCCATGTAACACCTAAGGTGGATAAAAAACGTAAGCCTTCCTTCTGTCTTTTCACTCAAAAATCAATGTCTACAGAAACGGCATACCTAGGGTATACCGCAGTATACTGATGGTATACCATTTCTGAGCAAGAAATATGTTCTGTGACGAAATTTGGCTCACCGACGACATACTACAGTGTACCGACGGTATACCATTTCTGAGCAAGAAATATGTTCTGTGACGAAACTCGGCATGCCGACGGTATACCGCAGTATACCGACGGTATACCTTTTCTGAGCAAAAAATATTTTCTGTGACAAAACTTGGCATACTGACGGCAGACTACACTATACCGATGGTATACCTTTTTGTGGGCCAGAAATATGTTCTGTGACGAAAGTCGGCGTACCGACGGTATACTGCAGCATACCGTCGGTATTCCGATCGCGACATTTTAATTTTTGAATGGATAAGATGCTAGCATTAAATGCTCCCAACGGTTAGATTTATTACCATTACTGTTCAGAACGGTATGCCGACGGAATGCCGGTCCATACCGACGGTATTCCGTCAGCACTAAGTTTTGGAGCATTAAATGCTTTGTTCTCTTCGTTCTCTATAAAAAGTGATTGTGTCTTCTCCTTCAAGACCAACCACTTGAGCCATAAATTTTCTCAACAACCAAGAGCTCTCACCATTACTACTCTAACCAAAGCTTTCATTTGTCATCCAACCCAAAAGTGCTAGAGTATTAAAGAGTTGTAATTTTTGATTTTCAAGTGTTGTAGAAGATCAAAAGCCTCATTTCTCTTCGTATTGAAGTTGACGAGCCTTCGTAAGAAAACTTGTGTGTAGAAGCACTACCAAAATTCATCGCTTTACCGACGCCCGTATCCGTCGCGCAGCCGTCGGTAAATGGTAATATCGACGGATGGCCGACGGATTTTGGTCAAAAATATCCTTCGGAAAAAGCCTCGTCACTAAAAATAATCCGTCGCCAAGTTGTCACCCAGCGACGATTTCGTAACGGATTTTCGTCAACCATACTCGTACATCTCGCGACGAATGGCCGACGGATTTCTGTCAAAGCACGTATCAGAAAGTTAATGATACATCGCCTTAGCGACGGCCGTATCCATCGCTAAATGGTCGTTAATTGCGTATTAGAGAGTATCTGATACGCAATATCCGTCACTAATCTGTCGATAAATGGTCGATAAACGTGTATCAGAGAGTGTCTGATACGCAATCTCCGTCGCTAACTCGTTGCTTGTAGTCGCTATTGTTAGACGGCCTAGCGACGAAATAGCGACAGTACATCCGTTGACCTGGTTCTATGAATCTTTCATATTTCCAGAACCGTGGCGACGGATACTCCACCGCTACTCCGTCGGGTTTAGTTGCTAATCCGTCGCCGACCAGTGGCAGATTTGGTGATGGATTATCCGTCGCCAAACTTTTACCGACTACTAGCGACGACCTACCGACGAAATATCCGTCGATCCGTTTCTGTGATTTTTTTATATTTCCAGAACCTTACCGACGGATCTTCCGTCGGTGAGTAGTCGCCATCCGTCGCTAACTTGGAATAGTTCCAGTTAGCGACGGATATTCCGTCGGTTGGTAGTCATGACTCCGTCGCTAACTGGAAATTTTTTGAATTTGTTTTGCATAAAACAGAGTATTTCCTGTTCACACAACATCCACCAACATACATAACACAAATTATCCAAACATTCAACATTATCCAATATATAATCCCAAACATCCACAACATAAATAAAATAGATCATTCCCAAACATCCACCAACATAAACCAACATAAATAATACCCCAATCATTTAAAACAGTCAACATTATCCAATATTTCAAATTGTCCACACAAAACACACAAATATCCAATATTCAAACAGTTTTCAAAATATTCGAATACAAACATCAAGGAGGAGGAGTTGGATCATCCAATGGTGCTGGTACTCCCTGCTGTGCCCAACGCATGTACACTTCCACCAGGTATGGCGGCAATCCCTCTAAGATATGGTCTGGAAGTTGGCGTAGCTGCTCTGGCGACATCAGGTCAAGAAGGGCCGTCGCAGCAGAAGGCGGTACTATAGGGGCAGTCGGGTCAAAAGAGAGACGCCTGACGGAAGCAGGACCGGCAGCACCAATAGACGGACCGGGAGGAGACGGACCGGAAGCAGTAGAAGGACGCGAAAAGTACATGGACAACTGCGCCCGCAAGTCCGACACCGTCTCGTTCAGATGCGCAAGCTGGGACCTCACATCATCGTCTGCCTGGGCCGCGGGGGGAGGTGAAAATCTCAGAATTGTCGCGTACAATGGTGCCAGGGAGCCGACTCCGTACAGGTGCCCTTTCTTAAAGTCGTCGACGGTATCTACGAACATGTCGTCGTAGCGAGCGGCCGTAGAAGAGGCCGTCCCGACGGGCATCGTTTCGCCGATATCCTCGGCAGCAGATGGCTGAACCCGACTAAGGGCCTCATGATACGCAGCCTATTAAATGAATGTGTTTATACTATAAGTTTACCTAAGTTATAATCTAAATCCTATGTTTCCCTAAATTATAGTCTGAATCCTAATTTTACCTAAGTTATAGTTTGAATCCTAAGTTTACCTAAGTTATAGTTTTAATACTTATAATTCTAACATAAGTCTCATAAACGTAAGTACTTACGTCTGTCTCCTTGGCCCTCTCGTCGACGAAGCTCCCGTCCTTCCGCCTCTTGTGGGTATGCTGGAATACATCGTGCATGGTGACCGAGCTAGCATCTTTTCCCTCCTTCAATGCCCGTTGGGTCTGCATACGAAATATTCGTAGAATTTAATTAAGTAAGTATATTAATAGTACCGAATTAGATAGTGGAATGAATTTGTGGTATCTCACCAATTCTGCAAGCGTCGCTGCGTGGGACTTTGATCCCCCCGTATGTAGCCCCACGGCCCGTTGGTTCGCTTTCGCTTTTTCCGATTTCTGTTTGAAGGCAGGAGCATCTATCTTCTCCAAGAGCTGCTCATAGTAGTCCTGTCGAATCCACTCCTTCTTCGAATGCGACGTTCGAAGGGCATAAACCGCATCTCGTATATATATATACACATATATATATATATATATATATATATATATATATATATATATATATATATATATACATATATATATATACCCTCATCTCATCGAGCAACGGTACTGTAAGTCTAGGGGCGCCTCAGAAAAATTGAGGTAGGGATCATGGTAGTTAGCTCGAATAATCTGCCCTAGAAGCCTGGTAGCATCCCACGAAAAAACCTACAAAGAAGCAACGACTGCATTATTAACTTAAATAAATGAAACAAATTTATTAAATTAACTTAAATTTACTTATGCTTCACCCGCGGGCCATAGCCCTCGTCGGAACTCGCCCATCGGCCTCTCTGGTGGCGTCGAAGGATCTGCGGCTCCGTGCATGTACTCGCAAGTAACTGGGTGTAACTGAAACCGGGGGTACTCCGGGACCCACTGTAGTAACTGGTGGTACCGCTGGTGGATCCGCTGGCGGAACGAATCCACTAGCGGATGGAGACGCCCTCGACGAAGGTGTCGATAGCCCCGTGGTAGATCGACGGTGGGATGAGTCTGTGCCCGACGTACTCTCTGGGTCGGGATCGCTAGCGGGGGTCATCTCCCGGGAAGGCTGAAGGCGACCACGACCACCACCACGACCACGCCCACCACCACTACCACCACCACCACGACCAGCACCACCAGCACTACGACAACGAGTGCTAGCCATCAGCAGGCCAACGAGTGACGCTGCGAAGAAAAGAACTAGGAGTGCCATATGAAACAAGAATATGCAGAAGTTTAAACTGAATTCACTAAGTTATAAGTACTTTTATGAGGTTAAACTAAAATTACGTAATTGAAAGTATTTTTAATATATACTGATATTTAATCTAATCATCGTTATCGTCTTTGTCCTCGTCCTCATCCTCGTCCTCGTCCTCATCATCATCCTCATCCTCATCCTTATCCTCATCGTCGACTTCATCTGTATTCTCATCCTCATCAAGTTCTACTTCTTCTTCTTCTTCTTCTTCTTCTTCTTCTTCTTCTTCTTTCTCATCCTCAATATTTGGGACAAGACGCCTCTCTCTCCCTTGGTTGACAGCTAAGTCTTGTGTATCTGTAAAACCCCTAAATTTCTACTATATTTTTTATTTTATTTATTAATATTTGTACGGATTTAAAATTTATATTGTACGTCGCGTAGTCGTATTTCACGTCGCGCACGAAATTTTATTTTTGCTCGACGAGTGCGAATATGTGCGAGCATACATATTTTTTGAAAAATATTTTCTTACTTTTATAGTTTCAAAATAATATATGTAATGTTTAATTTAGCTATCAAAATTTTCTAAATTTATAATTTTATTTATGAAAAGCCTTTTAATGAGAATAAATAATATTATTCGCTCATACATATATTTCATAAATATGTTGCTAGATTATTTTAAATAAAAATATAATTTTCTAGATTTATTAATATAAATATTTTACTATTTAAAAAGGCATTTAAAAATAATTTTAATTTTTGAAATTATTATTATTGGTATTTTGAAAAATATATTTGGGAGTTATTGTGGGCATTTAAATCTTGATTTGAATTTATTTATTTATTAAATAGTTAAATAATTGAAATTTGAATTATTGATTTGATTTTAAACTAAGAAAATTAAATTAGATTTAATTGGATTTTGATTGGATTGGATTTGATTTGATTGATTAAATTATAGATGATTTATCTACTTGGGTTTTAAATTCTCCTAATCCTATCCAAATTGGGAATTCCCACATCCTATAAATAGGCAGGTACTCCTCCAACTTTTCATTATTCATCCACCAAATTTTCACAACCCAAAGTGCATCGTGTCCGTGTCCCATCTACTATTTATTTTTCCTTTACAAATACATAAATTCCTTCCGTGTCCGACATGCCGGACACCCCGTCCCGTGTCACACAGGACACGACGGTAGCCCTCCACCACTACCAATCCTATATTCTAAACCCTAATCCCCGACTGTCCCTGTATGTCCTCTCCTCACCACGACCGACTCATCACCGACCCATCGCGACCACCAACAGACTGCACAAAACAGCCACCGCCGCCACCACTAACCCCGCGACCACCTGACCCGGCTCCCGGATCACCCGTAAGTCCCAGCCAAACAATACCACCATCGCCAACAACTTCGCCACCACGATAACCCGATACCGTATTTCCGACCAACCGCCGCCAGTCCCGTCTAACCCTCTCTGACCGGCCAACCCCTCTGGCCATACCGTCACCACCCGACGTCGGCCATAACCGCCACAAACGACCACAACCACCATCATCATCACCGCCAACGCCAAGAGATCACCAGCCACCGTCGGAACCCTCACCACCGTCAGCCACAAATTCCCCAGAAAAAAATAAAATAAAATAAATAAATAAAACAAAACCATGACCACCGCCACCGCTTACCTCGTCGGGCCGTCGCCGCCAGTGTAAGCGGCCAAGCCCACTGGTTCACCCCCTCCGCCGTACGACAGCCGGCGAAGCCCCGTTCGACCGTCACCGTTCCCTAGCACCTGCCACCAAACCCTCTCCCGACCGCGACCGCCTCCGCCGCTCGCAGCGCTCCGTTCCCCTTCCTCCTCTCCACCCGTCCGCCGCCGTCACCCCCTCTTCTCCGTCGCTTGCGCCGCCCTTGCCGGCGAAGCCGCCGAAACCTCGAACCCGTCCTCTCCTCCGCGCCTGGACGAGCAACGTCGCCGGTTCGAGCACAACGCCAGAGCGACCGCGAGCGCAGCCTCCCGCTCCTTCCTCTGATCGCCGGACCACCGACTCCCCCGCAGCCCTCTCTCTCGTCTCCTTTTTCTCTCCGCTCTCTCTTCCTCTCACGGTTTCCCACACTCTCTCCCGTTCTTATCCCTTCTCAAAACTTTCTTTTTGTTTTTGTTCTCTCTCCTCTGTGGGAGAAGAGAACAGTACAAAATTTTTGTACTATTATAAGTAATGGTTGCTGGTTACGATGCTTCGAAGTAGTTTTTTTTGTTTTTTTTGTTTTTTGTTTTTTTTATAATAACTGATATTATTAATATTAATATTAATATTAATATTAATATTAATATTAATATTAATATTAATATTAATATTAATATTAATATTATTGATATTTTAATTTTTATTGTTAAACAGTATTACTAATTGCACTAATTAAGTATAGGAATATTAAGATTGTTGTTGTTATTAGATATGATCATACTTATTATGTTTATTAATATTAAAGATGTTATTTTAGGGAAATCCTATAATTATAAATTTTCAAACTATATATAATATAGATAGAGTGGTCTATGTAATTTTAGCCAAGAAGTATTTTCTTTTGTTAATATTTATCAAAAAAAATTTCTTAAATAATATATAGTTTTTCCCACTTAAAAATGTATATTAACTAACTTAGGGATTTTTGCCGAAAACGCTTTTCTTGACTTTAAGTATTTTAAGTACTTTTCCCTATAAATATTTTGATTTACAAAAACTAGTTTTAGGAATTTTAAAGATTTTCTAAAACTCGTATAGATATAATATTTATCCATTATTTCTTTGATTTTCTCCTGTCCGTATCTAGTCCTATTATTCCTATTCCTCCGCCCATCTCGAGCCTACCTTATGTCCACCCTAACTAATTTGACCGTCCCGCACCCATTGGAACTGTCCGTGCCACTATCCGAGGTCCCCTTGTACAGTTGTTGCACCAAAGTCGCAGTTCGTGCCACATTGATCATCGCAGCACGCCAGGAGTCCTACCACCTTGCCATTCGCTGTTTAATTATTTTAGCTCATATTTCATGCATTATTTATTTTTTTTATACAAATAAATTGTGATACATGGCATAACTGTTAGAACTTACTGTTCATTATTTTCTGCTGTGTATTATTTTCTTACAAATTAAACCTAGATTTAAGGGACCACCATGTGTGTTGCATTCATTGGCCTTGACACGTTGTAACACGAAGTTGTGTGTCGCATGTAGAACATGAAAGTACGTGATTGGCTGGCCACCAGTACGTACAAGCCGTGCGATAGGAATAACCGCTAATAGAGGTTGCATACTAGTTTGACTTAGCGGTTATAGTGGTTTTGTGTTGTGGATACAACACAGTAGGCATTGGACGGGGAGGACGATTCCTTAGCATATGGGCTTCGATGCACTTCCCTTGTGACCCGGACTCTCCGCTGGAGATACGGGGTTGATGACCCATGATTACTGACGGCCACTGACGAATCTGTGAAACGTCATGCTCTTCCTGATGGGGCCTCTGGTGCCCAAGGGGGACTACGCCGATCCTATTTAGCCAGGGCCCATGCGTAGGAAGGATTGTTCTTAACTACATTTTACTTAGAATGGTAGGCTACCCTATCCGTTAGGTACGAGTACTTTTGGTTTGGGTGCTTGTATCTGACTGTGGCTTGGAACAATAACTTGTCGCGGATTAGTTCGTCACATATTGTCCTTGTTTGGTTGTAGGTGTGACTTACTACTTCGTTGAGAAGGTATTGAACCTTGTTAGGGTCTGGATACCATATTGGATTCATAGCATGGGAAGATACGTTACCGTGAATTAGTTTACCATCTCCTGTCCTTGTTTGGTTGGGGGGATGGTACGCTCGTTCAATAGGTACGTATTGGACCATGTTATAATTCAATTGACTTATTTATTTGAGCGATATTTATTCAGTTTATATGGCATGATATTATGTGTCTTGTTACGTCCCTCTGAGGACCTGGTTGTCTTGCCAGGTGTGTGCTATTGTCTTTCGCAGGTGTTCTAGCTCTAGCCATGATCCGCTCTATTTCTTCGAGGATGATTGCATTTGGATCGTCTTCGCTTCGCTCGCCACTCATTTTATTTTCTATGCACTTTTCCTTATTTTGTTGGTAGTGGATTTGTCTCCGCCCAACATATTGTATCAAGACAATTTTATTCTTATTATATGATCTTTTATTCAGTTATTCTGTGTGGATGAGATTAGTTGTGGTTTTACTGTATTTTACAGCTTATGTATTTATACGAGGCTTCCATATATTGGAGTATACTTCGTATGAATACAGCTGGCATGTCTACGTTCCTAGTCCTACGTATTTTGGGACTGGGGCATTACAGTATCAACCTCTTCCTCCCCTCTATTTTTCTCAACAATATTTTCAACATCCATGGTATCCGACTATTGTACCAAGTATTGGGACTTTTCGATCTGGTCCTCTTGGTATGCTGGGTCTCCAACGTTGAATGTATTTTTAGATTTAATCTTGCATACTGCCCACCAGTCAAATCGATATCTACGACGCCTTGGGTAGCTTGTATAGTAGACTTGAACAGCCTGACTTGCTATCGCAAATGTGTCGGACCCTCTATACCTCCTGCGATGATTTATATCGACAAATCCAAATTATTTATGATTCTCCAACCGATATTTGGTGTTGTATTGAACCACTCATATTTGAACATCATAATATGCATATCATATGGGGCACTATATTGTAAATCTACAATATCCCGAAGCAGTCCATAATAGTCAAAGTCCGGCTCGTCGTCATAGATGGTACCTCTTATGCAAACACCAGAATCCTTGGTACTGAAGCCATCATTGACACATTCGACATTTATAGCATTCTAAATTGCCTTAAACTTGAAGCCATTAATGACATAGCCTGGCCAAGTCTTTGCATGCTTCTTCGGTCCCAATTCCAAATAACGAATACTCTCATTTGTGAGTGTTGTTTCAGGCAATAAAACCTGTAAACAAATATTGATAATTTAAATATTTTGGATGCATATATTTTAATGGTAGCCGCATAAATTATTATCTCAATTTCTTACGTATTTGCGAAACTAGGACAGAAAGGTACAATCAACCTCTCTTTGAAGTCCTTCATCGGTAATATCGGGTGTCCTCATTTTGAATTCATCTCTAAATACACTGTTAGAGAGAATAAGAATAAGTGTAGTCAGTTACTTCACCAAATTAGAGATTATAACGAGTGTAAGTGTAGTCACTTACTTCTCCAAATCTCTCACTTCTTGTATGTCACAATTTAACAAGACATATCGGTGAGCGGCATTATACTCGTCGTCAGTCAACCACCGTTTCTTACTAGCCCCAATAGGCTTACCCCTAACATTGAATATACCTCCATCCCCAACGTCATCGTCATTTCTTTGAGGTCTATTTTGATTTTTCTTAACATAAGTATCAAAATAAATAGAGCAGAAGTTTGATACCTCCTCGATAAGATATGCTTCGTATATCGAAGCCTCTATATGAGCCTTGTTGCCAACTTTCTTCTTTAGATGGTGTAGGTATCTAGAGAGACAAATTATCTTGAGAATTAACAATAAAATGCAACTTAAATTATACCAATTTTTATGTACCTTTCAAATGGGTACATCCATGGATAATGAACAGATGTACCGACACGGGCTTCGTATGCTAGATGAATCGGTAGATGCTTCATGCTGTCGAAGAAGCCCGGAGAAAATATTTTCTCTAACTTACAATTTGTTAAGACAATCTTCTCCTCAAGTTCAACCATGTGTTGCACCGTCAACTTAGTTGAACAAATATCCCTGAAGAATATAGATAGCTCGGCCAATGGAACCCATACCGAAGAAGGCAACAACTCTCTCAAAGCAATGGACAGTAATCTTTCCATAAACACATGGTAGTCGTGACTCTTCATTCCCGTTAGCTTGCGCTCATTGAGATCAACGCATCTAGACAAATTCGACACATAGCGTCGAAAAATCTTAAAGTAGATATCCACTTGCAGATTGTTAATCTATCTTCCTTGCTCAATGTGTATTGTGCTACCGGCTTAGTTAATTGTCCACCAGCTCCCCTTTGTATCAAGTTCAGATAAGGACGCTTGCATAACTCGACAATGTCTTATCTTGCTTTTGGATTGTCCTTCGTCTTTTCTTTAATATCCATGACGGTATTGAAGACATTATCGAACACATTCTTTTCGATATGCATGACATCAAGATTATGTCTTATAAGATTATCTTTCCAATAAGGCAAACCCCAGAAGATACTCCGTTTGGTCCAGTTATGGCTTTGTCCGAACCCCTTGACACTATTGTTCGATGGATCTTCAATTACGGAGGGCAAGTCCTTTACATCTTCCCACTACAAGAAAAATAACTTTTTTGATGGTTTATTTCATGACGGTCGTAAAAAACTATCAAGGAAAGGGTTAAGCTTGACAGTTTTAGGTATACGTCAAGAAAACACGTTTTTAATGTTATTTTAGTAAATTTTTACCATAATAGTTGAGGTTTTAGAGTATCCGTCAAGAAACACCATTTTTATATTGACGGATTGGTGATAACCGTCAACTAACGTATGTGGAAAAAAATTGGTACAATTTTTTCGACTGCCATTATAGTAATTTTTAAAACTTTTTACATTTATTGACGGACGATTGTTCTTTTAATTGAGGAACCAGAGACCAAACTTGTCACGCCCCGCTCCCGTAGGAGCGATCGTCCTCGCTAAGGCATGATGCCGCACGAGCTTAGATTGCGCTCATACAAGGCAGGTTCCATAACGGCCAATTTTAGCGGCTGCGACATGGTCGTCGCACAGAAGTCCCAAGCAGAGACATTGAATAATAGCAGCAGAATTTAGAACAAAACACAAGTCATTCAAAAGAAGCTCTTTATTGATCTTGAAACAAAGGTTACAATGGGGCACACGGCCCAAATTACAAGTCTCTCAAGATCACTCATCTCACATTACAAGTCACTCAGCTCTCTCTCATCTCTCAATACAAGTCTCGAGCCAGCGGATGCTTCGGAAGGCGACGTCCATACATTATGTTCCGTATAAGTCTTGAATCCATGTGGCCGCACGCTTCGAATCGCCAAGGAACTCCGTGCCACGACGCACCCAAGCGAGCTCTGTGCCACGAGCTTCTACCTGTGCCTGCACATGAAAACTATGTGTGTGTCAGTACTCAACTGTACTGGTGGAATGAGCTCCTCGCCCACCCATACAAAACCAACACGTTTGATTTACTTTGTGCAACATAGTCCCTTTATGATTGACTTTCTACTCTTGCCTTAGGATCAATTTTAGGACAGACGCCTTGGCCTACTTCGTGTCTTTAGACCATCCCGTGCTTGAAACAACAACGTTAACCTATCAAGTCGTATTTGTCTTACGGCTCGAAATCAAAGACGCAACTACTCGGTGAGACTCCTTTCCCCTGTAACCGTGCTACAAGTCCATCGTGCCGTGCCTCACAATTCAATAAGACTTAACCATATCGCCACCTCGCGGCCCTTGCTACTTTGATCACCAACTGACCCAATCAAGACTTCTGGGCTAAGTGTCACTCGATCGACTTTGCCTTGCGACATTTCCTGACTTAAACTCAAGACGACTCAAAGCCAAACTTATGCAACTTATATGCCGACAACTTAAGACTCGTCGCCACCTCTCGTGCCGAAGCACGTCGCCTACGTTGCAGCCAATCATTAGGCCCAAATATTTTGTGTTCCAACCATACACACATTCAACTAGACTAAATCCAAAGGCACACACGCGGATTGTCGCTCATGTCGACCCGTCTATATGAATTGGTCACTAACACCACAAGCTATCATGGACTTATAGCCTTGCTATTCGGCGACCCTTTCAACACAAGTAGCTAGCCCTGAAGAAAGTTTCCGAATAACCCGAGCGGTTCGTCCAGCTACGGCTATAAATGTTTCCCTCCGGAACGACGCGGTCCCATGGCGCCCAGGGTTACTGCTCGTAAAAACTCCTCCTTGTCGACAAGTTATCCAATGACCATGCAAGACTCGACTCGAACTGACGTCTCACACAGTCATTCCACTTTCAGTGTTACCATCTCTTTCAAAACCAAGTTCAAGACTTCTATCCTTGAGACCCCTCGACGACCCACGGTCGCGAGCATTCTTTCCATGTTACCATATCATTTCATTCAACACATGAATGCCTATTCGATAGTCCTTTCTCTAAAACTCACTTGAATCAATCATGGTCCTTGCCTTAAAACACTAAGTTCGTGACATCGTGCAACCAACTTGAACTCTATGCGACACCACCGCCCAAGACATACTCTATATGACGGGCTTTGAGACCGTAAGACTATGTGGCTATACCCAGCCGTAGAACTCGTAGGACCGTGCTTGCTACTACTCCGATAGCCTAACATAACTTGCCTAACTTAACATCGCAACAACTTGACGAGCAAAGGCTGCGTCAAGCCTCGCATTGCAGAAATGTGCCGCACATGTGTTCGACTTCTGAACGACCAAGTCATTTGGGTGCCTAGACTTATGTCATAAGCCGTGCAACGCAACTTAACTCATGGGGCAAGCCAAGGCTATGCCAAACCTTGGACGATGGGACCGTACATGCTTTATAAAGCATTTATACGGGAAACGCCTATGACTTAGGCTACGCTCATAACTTCGCCTACTCAACCAACTTTTCTTCTCCCAAGCCACGGGACGAAGGACCGAGTATTATTTTCAAAGCACGCCGTACACCGACTCTAAGCCGACCATTGGACCTTTCTATATTCTAACTCAATTCGACCCGTCGGGATTATTCCCTTATCTATGTGGATTCGTCTCTTTATTTATCAAGCCTACTTGTGCAAGTTGAAAATATGCGATTTATTATGTGAAGGCTAAGATGAGGCAAGTTCACCGAAACTATCCCACTTGAGCGAGCGGTCGCCTCGACCGAGCGATGTCTCCAAGTAGCCGTTGTAAGGCTAAGTCCGAACGCCGTTGGTATTTCGATTCCTCCGATTGACTGAGCGGTACGGGGCACTACAAAACTCTCGATCTCTCTCGAGAGAAAAAATCTCTCCTCTGAGAAAACCATCTCCCTCTGAGAAAACCATCGCTTTCTCCAATCAGAAATTGCTCTCCTCTTCGACTCCTTCTCCTCCTTACATGGCCTCCGCCTACTCCGTCTCGCTCTCGAGATCCTCCCCAACCCTAACTTTTATTCCATCTACGACCTCTCCAACTTTTGCTTTTGTCCCATCATGGAATCAATTATCGCACGCGAGATGAGGACGACGACGACGACGAGAGGGAGTATGGATGCGAAGGAGGAAGGAGCATAGGGGACCGCCACAAGGAAAGAGGTCCGAGTTCTTCGACCTTGAGGTCTAGATCGACAACAATGAGGATGAGGAAAACGAGGATGATGGAGAAGATGGTAACTGCTGACTAAAATTAGGGTTTGGTGATTTCCTGCTTCAATTTGGAAAAGTTTAGTTCAAGATTCAAAAATTAGGGTTCCTGCTTCAATTTGGTAAGTGGTCGGAGTCGGGGCTCAGTTCCTTCACCGCTTGCCTCGTCTGGACTCAAACAGGTCAGTGACAGAGTCTCTCTCCCTCTCTCTCTCTCTCATGTTTTCAAGAACTTAATTTTAGGGTTTTACATATCTTGAATTGATCTTGTGTGATTTTGCTTTGTTAGTCCCATCAGCAGTTTGATTAAATATCTGCTTCAAAAATGTCTCCTTCGTCCATGGCCGAGGGACAAAAACCCACCGTTGGGAACGGAGTCGAGGCGCGGAGGCGTATGTGGTACACAATCTCGGCCCTTCCTTCACACCAACCTCGTCCAAGAAGTCATCCACCTCTGACCGTCGCTTCTGTTCGATCAAATGCTCTATGTCGACACCACAGGTTGATCTCTTTTCTCTTCGTACGCCACAAGCTCGATCAAATGCTCCTCTATTTGAATTCTTTGTTATTTGTTATCAAATTTTCATTTTTTGCTCAAAATGTTGTTTTCCCCATATAGATCAGTAGTCGATTCTTTTTGCGGACTTGATTCTTTTTGCGGAGTCGAGGCACAGACGCGTATGATGGCCAAAAACTGTCACAACCCGGTCCTAATTTCTTGGAATGAATCGGATCATGCCCAGCCTGCACCGTTGATGAGACGGCGGCAGTAAGCTGTAACTTCCATATGCAGGTAATCAACAACTCAAACCAAATTTGCCATAATAAATAAGATTCGATAAATTAAAAACTTAAAACTTGTCCAGTACAGATTTCAAACATAAACCACCAAATTAAGTCACATTGTTATTTTAAACAAAACTAACAAAATAGAAAATAATATCTAAATAAAAGCAACATCCTCATCCAGTAATCCGTCCTTGGGAAGCACAGCAGGGTATAGCTCAGGGTCATAATAGCTACTAATCAGTAGCTCTGCATCCTCAACAGGACCTAAAAATATAGTCTCCAGTCAGGAGGGAGCAAAGTACAAATTCATGATATTTTAACAATTGAAATTAATAATGGAAATATGCACTTTTAAACAATTTGAAGTAAATAATTTTCCAACAGTTAAAAATAGTGAAATATGAATAGGTAATAAATATGACCGGATTGGGTTTGTTACAGTAATATCCTAGTGATATGGTATGGCTTATCCCCGTGTGTTTGAGGGGTAAGCTAATACAATCAGTTATACTATTGGACGTGGTCATATCCACTATACTACTCCCCCAGTCTCCAATAGTTACAGTTGTTACAGTCATTACTCTCAGAAGAGTTTCGTGTTATATCGTGATTTAAAATTGCATTAAAACAATTATTAACTAATTGTAATCTACCACAAACTTGTACTTGCCTCAAAATGACTTGACTGGATGGGTCGATACGTCGGGACGGGAAATCAGATTCTTCCTTGAGATCCTACATTTGGAAATTTGTCTCAGAAAACCAAAGTTGCCATTGATGCTAAACTAGTTACAATCTCTAGTTGTGTCCTAGTCAATTTTAGTCTTTAATTAGCTAACATAACCAAAACACTGTTATTAGTGCGTTACAATTAAGAATATCAATTGATATTTAAACCTTTGGAAAAAACTTGTATTTATCAGGTTTTGTCGTTTATTCGGAAAAACTTAATACTTTTGATAATTATATAAAAATATGTTTTTTCCTTTAAATGAGAAATATCATGAATTTTACAAATTGTAATTAATATAATTTTTATTCCTAATTTTACGCATTCTCACAAAATCCAGAAAACCACAGCTACTACCTACTTATTACAAAACTGCAGAATAGTAAATGGGCTTATGCCCTTACATCCCCAAGAATTAAAATAAGAGAAGATTCGTTAGTCCTGTAAACTGCCTACAAAATTAAATATAAATAATATTTAATAATTATAAAAATATTATTGAGTCTCAGAACTGGTCCAATCGTCATTTTTATAGCTAATGCCTCAACGTCCGGACGAAACCGGTTTCGTTTGCATTTAGCCGGGGCCCATTGACCAATAAGGTCGTCGCCCAATAAATCCAAAAAAATAGTATTCTTTTCCGAAATTCATTTCAAAATTTTATAATTAAATTTTAATAGAAATTTCGGCAGCATTTCCTCTATTTTCGGGATAACACAAAACTGGGAAACGCGCCGATTTTTTCTGCAAAATAAATCCCAAACCAGGGATACCCAATTTTTATATAAAAACATCTAACAAATTATTTTCCGAAATGAATTCAGAATTCCCGAACAAAATCGGGATTTTTCGAAACCAATTCGAAATATCACAAAACCAATTCCCAAACCAATCCAAACCCAAGAACCTTTTCAGAAACAAGGTTCTTCTAAAACCAAAAATAATCACAAAAATATTTCTGAAGGATTCGAAAATTCCGGAATCGGAAAGATCACAGAACCAAAACAACAGCATAACAATTTCCGAAGAAACTTCAGAAAAATTGAAATGGTAACGTAATTGAAACGTAACAAAAAATCTGAATTCCCGAAGGAATCGGTGGACCAATTTTCATCACAGACTAAGAGGAACTATGGAACTATCCAGAAGTTACTGAAATTTGACGGAATCCGAAGTGATGCCTCAGACTTGGAACGTTCAGCGCTCGTGGACAGTAAGAAATCAGCGAAACCACAGATCTGGGTCGGGGCACGCTGACCGAGTGGGGCGGAGTCGCGTGGGATGGCTCGGAAGCGCCAAGAACAGCAGCGTCGCTACAAAAAAAAGGGGCGCCGGCTAGGGTTCAGCCAGGAGGGGTGCGTCGGCTAGGGCGGAGGGCACCTCCGAGTCTAGGTCATGCCGGGAACGCAGATCGGGGTCGCAGAGCTCGGCGGGAGGCCAGAACAGTGCTGGTCGATCGGCCACAGGGAGTGCCGGAGGGCCTGGATCGGGGCGCCAGACCGGGAAACGAGCGCCTAGGGGCGGATCCGGCGGGAACAGCGCCGGGAAACCCATGGGTCGGGCGGCGAAGCTTCAGTTGTCGGAGGGCTCGGCCAGATTTGGCTAGGAGGTGGCTTTGGGGTTAGGGCTTGGTAATAAAGGATGGAGAGTGGAGAAGAAGATGGAGGTTTATATAGATGATGGACTTGGGGGTTACTAGAAGTGGAGGGAGACGAACGGCCCAGCCATCATGGCCGGCCGGTGAGGAGTCGAGAGGTCGAGCGTTGTAGTGCCCCGTCCCGCAAAGTCAATCGGAGGAATAGAAACGCCGACGGCGTTCGGACTTGGCCTTACAATGGCGACTCGAAGACATCGCTCAGGTGGGGGAGTTTCGGTGAACTTGCCTTATCTCTGCCTTCACTTAATAATTCGTGTGGTTTCAACTTGCACAAGTAGGCTAATATAAAAGCTACGAACGCACATAGCTAAGAAAATAATCCCGACCCGTCGAAATGTCTTAGAACATGGAAAATGGTCCCACGGTCTCAATAGAAGTCAGCTCAGCATACTTTAAAATGACACTCGGTCCTTCGTCCCGTGGCTTGGGAGAAGAAAAGTTGGTATTCGACACAAACGATGAGTTAGCCTAAGTCATAGGCATCGCCCGCATAAATGCTCGATAAAGCATGCACGTTTCTACTACAAAAGGCTTGGCATAGCCTTGGCTCGTCCCTCGGGTTAACTTATAGGCTTGAGTAAGTTAGGCAAAGTTACGCCGGTCGACCTGAGTCATTCCAAGTGCCGTCCCGCTCGTTCTGCGGTTGTCAAGTCAAATAGTCCCACGATCTCATGGGCCGTCATATAACGTATGACTTGGGTGATAGCGTCGCGTAAGACAGAAGTCAGTTACAGGCACGAGCCACGGTTGGCACGATGTAAAGTTAGCCACGGTCCATGGCACTTAAAGAACACGTTTTGTGCAAGTTAAGTTGGAAGGCTACGTAGTAGTCGTTTCCTCGAGTTCAAAGATGTTCGAGGCGGTCCCTCGGTTGGGAGCCTCTCGTCCTGTCCACGTTAAGGTGTTTCGAGGCGGTCCCTCGGTTGGGAGTCTCGCGTTCCTATCCACGTTAAGTATTCGAGGCGGTCCCTCGGTTGGGAGTCTCACGTTCCTATCCACGTTATGAAGTTCGAGGCGGTCCCTCGGTTGGGAGTCTCGCGGTCCCGAGGCACGTTTTGCCAAGTATGATTCAGAGCACGAGTTGCTAAGTATTGTTTTGGTCGTACCAACAAGTAGGCCATGCATTTACGTGAGTTTAGATGTCTCGTAGGTGCGTGGTCATTGGACACCTTGTCGATAAAGATTTCTGCCTAGACTGGTTATACGCCGGGGCACCGGGCCCAGTCATCCTAGGGGGTAGACGTTATAGCAGCGCATGCTTTTATTGCGTGGGTAGTCGGGGGCTTTCCATGGGGCAAGCTACCTTGCATCGAAGGACCCGCCGCCTACCCGAGCTATGTCCGCGATGGCTTGTCATGCCAATGGCCTTTCATATTGATAATTGGCGTGCTAAGCGGCGAATCCGCATGCACGGTGTCGGTCGTAACAAAGGAAGCGTAAGCACGGTATGCGATGTGTTGTGAAATGTGTGCTCGGTTGCACCAAAGTATTATAAAGCCTACGATGCGGTTATACGTAAAGACACGTGCTACGGCACGAGATACGTTATCGTACTTGAGTTCTCAACATCGGTTCCACAAGTTGGGTTATACGTTTCGAGTTAAGTCGAGAAGGGCCGTAGGGCAAGTATTTGACACGACCTAGTCGTTACGTCCAAGAGTATGATACGAAAGACAACTATGAGTCGGTACGTTAACAATGCAAGCACTAGAAAGGTCTAGAGGCAAGGTATAAGTACGTTGCCAGTGCAAGGCACGAAGATGGTCTAAAGACACTAAATAGGCCGAGCGTCGGTCTTAAAATCGATCATAAGGCAAGACTAGAAAGACAATCGTAAAGGGGCTTGTATTGCACAAAGTAAATAAAACATGTTGGTTTTGTATGGGTGGACGAGGAGCTCACTCCACCAGTACAGTTGAGTACTGACACCCACACAGTATTTATGTGCAGGCACAGGTAGAAGCTCGTGGCACGGAGCTTGCTTGGATGCGTCGAGGCACGGAGTTCCTTGGCGATTCGAAGCGTGCGGCCATATGGAATCGAAGACTTATACGGGACATAATGTATGGACATCGTCTTCCGAAGCTTCTGCTGGATTCAAGTATTGTATCGAGTGATGAGAGAGTGTCACGACCCGCACCCGCTAAAAGGGCACGTGACGCGACAACGCCCAGCCCTCACCGAAAAAACGGCGTGGAACGCTGTGTATTTTCTAGTCTGACAACAGTTTATATATATAACAAAACCTGTCGAGAATATAGTCAACTCCGAACGGCGGACAAGCAATGAATATATATAAGTACTCAATTACAACTCTAAGATGATAAGTAAAGACTGAAAAATAAGACAACAACACGATAAAATATAACCTGTCAAGTCCAGATACAAATAATATACAAGTCCAGTCTCTAATACAGTCCAAATATAATACAGTCAAAAGTAACTGGAAACTAGGTCCAATACAAAGACCTACTCTAACTAAACAAGTGGTATAGTCTCGTCAGGCGGAGCTACGCCCTGCGGGACCAAGTCTAGGCCCACTACGTCGTCCGGACCGTAGTAGGTACTGCAATCTCCCTCGTCGATATCTGTAATATTTTATCAACAGTCCAGTCATGATAGAACGAGTACATATATCTCATAACAGATCTCAAGATAGAATAAAAGCTATAAGACTGTAAATAGAGCATATACAATGAATCATAGAGTGTACATGTATGTATCATGGCATGGTAAGCTGTAAAGCTAGAGCTAGAACAAGAAAATAGAACGGGATCATGGCATGTACACAATCAAGGTAAGCTATATATCCAATGTATGTGAGTAGTAGTTTCAGCTTGTGATCGGCTTGGGTACCTGTCGAGAATCGGCCTGGCAAGTCATAAGTGCGGTATATGACTCACACTGTTCAAGAATACAAGGGGATATGATCACAGGCATACGCTACTACTCCCTCTACCCCAACTGGTAGAATGGATCCAAACAGGACACGTCACTGCACGGGATTCTAATGAGAAGGTAGCTAGCCTTCTCTAGAATCAGTGACCATATATTGAGCAAGAGCTACAAGGGTGCTTACACAATACATCCCAACCTAAGAAGGAGAAAACATCTCTCGTCGGGATCCAAGAATACCAATCCGTGAGAACCATGTGTCGAGAATAAGCATATCAACACTAAGTACATGAATCATAACAGTTATCATAAATTGGGAATAAGTATCAGAGAATGTACTCGCCTGTAAGATGATAATATACGTCGACTGGATCAACAGCAGTGTCTCGAGGACCTATAGAGAACAAGACGTATCAATACTAAGTTTAGAAAGTAAAGTTAAATCAAATTAAATCCTATTTAGTCATTCTAGGTCAAGACATGTCTAGTCGGGTCAATCTTGGTCATGGGAGAACATTAGAAGTCAATCCGAATCAAACTAGGTCGAAAACTGGCTTACCGTTGACTTTTGGTCAACGGGTCAACTCCGGTCAACTCTAGGTCAACTCTAGGTCAACTCTAGGTCAACCCTAGGTCACTGGTGACTAATAGTTGACTTTTAGTCAACTATCCAAGTTAAATGGAATTTGGAACTAATTTGGGTAAAGTGTGACCCATAGTTGACTTTTAGTCCAAAAAGTCAACCGTGGTCAACCGGATCCAAGACTAGGTTTAGACAGCTAATCCTACTCATTACCAACCTATACAACCCATATCCAAGTCCATCTTGGACTTGGAAACTCAAATCTTGGCCATGGGCCAATTCCCTATTTTACCCTTTTTAAGGGTAAAATTCTACCCTCGACGATTATCTAGATAGCCTACCTACGCTTGATATTTTGACCCGTGCTCCCTAGGATAGTAGGGTACTATCCTATAGGTTCGATATCTACCAAAATACCTAGATAAGTGGACGTCTAGTCCACCTTACGGCCCGTTGCAGATATCTTAAATATTTCAAGATACGCGCTGACACGGCGCGATACCGGCGCCTATGATCCCGATTTCCACTCGGAAGCTTACCCGCAAAATCTAAATCACGTAACCTAGGCCTATGTCAAGTTTCATCGCGATCCGATGCTCCGGGCTCAATTTCCCCTTCTAACTTGATTTCTACCAAAAAGTCCCTTTTTACTCTCGTTCTAATTCTCCTCTTTGATTCTCAATTTTAGTCCTTCTTCTTCTTAACTTCTCTAATTTCCTTCTTCTAATCTTCTCCTACTAATCTCCTTCTCAACTTCCTATTCTAACTTCTTTTCACTTCTCTACTAATTCCTAAACTTTCCTCTTTCTAATTTCTTAACTTCCTTCTCTACTAACTTCTTAATTCTTTTCCTTCCTTCTTCTATCTAACTTCTCATCTATTTCTCTCTATATATAAACATATATATATATATCTATATGTATATACCTACATATACACCTATACATAGGGTACTAGGGGGGTTTAAGGGGGTGTACAGGGGGGTGTATGGGGGGGGGAAGGAGCTGCCAAGGCAGCTCCTGCTGCTGTGCTACTGCTGCATTTGCTACTGCAGCTACTGCTGCATCTGCTACTGCTTGCTGCTGCTGCAGCCATTGCAGCTGCTGCTGCTCTTCCCTTCTTCTCCTCTTCTATCCCCTCCTACTTCACTCCTTCCTCTACTCTATATATATATATATATATATATATATATATATATATATATATATATATATATATCTATCTATCTATCTCTATATCTATATCTATTTCTATATATATATATATATCCATATATCTAATCCTCTAACCTCCCATCTATATATACACACACACTTATCTCTACATATATACACACACACACATCTCTACATATATACACACACACACACATATACATATTATATATACATACATATATATATATATAAATACACATATACATCTATATATATATATCCACCACCACACACACACACAACCACACCACCACTCTCATCCTCTTTCCCACCACTCTCTACACACACACACCCAAATACATATATACATATATTTTCATATATATATATATATATATATATATATATATATATATATATATATATATATATATATATATATATATATATATACATATACCATATATACATATATATACTATATATATATATATATATATATATATATATATATATATATATATATATATATATATATATATATATATATATATATATAACATACAAAATCCCTAATTAACTCTAACCTAAATTCTAGGGAGAAACCTACAAATAGAGGACAATGTGTAGAGAATTGAATTCTCTATATTTATTGTGAATGACAAAAATGAAAAGGAGAAATAAATGAAGGGTTAATGACAAACCTAATGGAGTTGTTTGGAGAGAGAGAGCTTGGAGAGAAAGAAATTTGAGAAAGAGAGAGAAAGAGGTTGCTTTGTGGAGAAGACAAGGGGGGGGGGGGGTTACTTCATGGCCGGCCACTCCTAGGGCTATTGGGTTGGGATCCAATAGCCCACAACCCACTAAACTTGGTTTGGGTTTATTTGAATTCGGGTTGGTTCGGTTTGATTCTAAACGACTAATTAAGTCTCTAAATTGACTAATTAAGCCATGGAAGTTGGGTTAATATTTCTAGCCTAATTATGATGGTATATGGGCTAAGCCCAGCTAGTATGGGGGTCCCACTAGGGTCCAGGCTACCCGGATCTCCAAATTGAGTCCGAATTGGATAAAATCCAAACCAACCCAAATAAATTCCTAAAAATCATATAAAATCAAATAAAATTCCTAAAATATTTTAAAACTTGAAAATGATGAAAATACCCCTAATTTGAAAACTGGGGGTGACAAATCTATCCTCCTTAAAAAAAAATTCGTCCTCGAATTGAATGAGGGCTAACACTGCAATCATGAACAGAACAAGGAAAGAAAAAGAAAGAATTTTACCTCAAGGCTCGAAGAGATATGGGAATCGCTCCCGCATGTCGTCCTCCCTCTCCCAGGTGGACTCACCTGGAGAGTGGTGTCTCCATGCAACGCGAACCAAGGGAATGACCTGGTTCCGGAGCACCTTCTCTCTTCGGTCCAAGATCTCGACCGGCTTCTCTGGATAGCTGAGTGTCGGTCCCACCTCGATCTCGGAGTGGTCTAAGATGTGACTGGGATCTGCCATGTACCGTCTCAGCTGCGACACGTGGAACACACTGTGCACTCCCTCTAGTGCAGGCGGTAACTCCAGTCGGTAAGCCACTGCACCGACCCTGCCCAGGACACGGAATGGACTGATGTATCGTGGACTAAGATTCCTGCCGCCACCAAAACGAATTGTGCCACGCGTCGAAGAAATCCGCAGAAAGACAAGATCATCAACCTAGAACAAAAACAAGACTTAGAGCTTGATCTAAAACAATCACAATCAGACTCAAATACTAGAAAAATCTAATCTATACCTCAAACTCCAATCGCCTCCGGTGGCTATCGGCCCAATGCCGCTGCCTATCCTGCGCCACCCGAAGTCTATCTCTGATAACCCTGACCTTCTCTGCAGCATCCACTACCATCTCAGGGCCAAGCAAAACCCTCTCACCGACATCATCCCAAGACAAGGGAGTACGGTACCTCCGTCCGTATAGAGCCTCAAAAGGTGACATCTCTATATTGGCTTGGTAGCTGTTGTTGTAAGCAAACTCTACCAAGTGAAGGTGGTCCTCCCAAGATCCCCCGAAGTCCAAGACACAGGTACGCAGCATATCCTCGAGGGTCTGAATCGTCCTCTCCGACTGCCCGTCTGTCTGGGTGTGATATGCTGTAGTGAACTTGAGCGATGTGCCCAAGCTAAGCTGCAAACTCTGCCAGAAGTGGGAAGTAAATCGGCTGTCCCGATCCGAGACTATACTCACTGGCACCCCGTGTAATCGGACTATCTGCCGCACATACATCTCGGCCAACCTCTCCGTCGACAAACCCACTTTGAAAGGCAAAAAGTGGGCCGATTTGGTCAATCGATCAACAATGACCCAAATCGCATCCTTCCCTCCTGGAGAGCGTGGAAGCCCAGATACAAAGTCCATAGTGATATGCTCCCACTTCCACTCAGGAATGGGAAGTGGCTGGAGCAATCCACCGGGTCTCTGCCTCCCGGCCTTCACCTGCTGGCACACCAAACATCTCGACACGAACTGAGCCACCTCACATTTTATGCCATACCACCAAACATGCTGTCTCAAGTCTCTATACATCTTGTTGGCTCCGGGATGCATAGAGTACTGAGAACGGTGCGCCTCCTGAAGAACCTCCTCCCGAAGTCCTCCTTTCGGCACGCACAATCTGGTACCATGCCTCAACGACCCATCCCCTGCTAAAGAGAACTCATCCAACAGTCCTATCTGGACCTGCTCTCTGATGACTCTCAGAGCCTCATCCTCAAACTGAGCTGCCCTGACTCTCTCCATCAGCTCCGACTGCACCTGCAGACCCCACATCTGTGCCTCGAACCCAGGAACTATCACCTCTATGCCCAAGCTCTCCAGATCTGCCAGAAGGTGACGATCCATCGTCAAACACATAGCCACGGGATACCTGCTGAAAGCATCCACGACTACGTTCGCCTTCCCCGGATGGTACTGCAAGGATATATCAAAATCCTTCATCAGCTCTAACCATCGCATCTGCCTCATATTCAGCTCCTTCTGGGTAAACACGTACTTCAAGCTCTTGTGATCTGTATAGATCTCAACTCGCTCTCCGTACAGATAGTGTTTCTACAGCTTCAAAGCAAAGATGACCGCTGTCAGCTCCAGATCGTGGGTAGGGTAATTCCTCTCATGAGGACGTAACTGCCTAGATGCATAGGCAATTACCTTCCCGTGCTGCTGAAGCACACAACCCAAATCCCGTCCTGAAGCATCACTGTAGATCGTATAACCACCAGATCCAGATGGCAGCGTCAAGATAGGAGCTGTAGTCAACCTCGCCTTCAACTCCTCGAAGGCGGCCTGGCACTCATCGGACCAAACTAACTCCTCGTCCTTCCTGGTAAGGCGGGTCATCGGCTGGGCAATCCTGGAAAAGTCCTGCACGAACCTCCGGTAGTAACCTGCCAGACCCAGAAAACTCCGAACCTCTGCTACTGAGCTCGGCGTCGACCAGGACTCCACTGCAGAAATCTTCTTCGGATCCACTGAAATCCCCTCGCCAGAGACAATATGGCCTAGGAACTCCACGCGATCCAAGAAGAACTCGTACTTGGACAGCTTCCTATACAGCTGCTCCCTCCTGAGAGTGTCCACCACAATCCTCAGGTGCTCCTCGTGCTCCTCTGGTGTCTTCGAGTAGATGAGAATGTCATCAATGAAGACCACCACGAACTTGTCAAGGTACTGGTGAAATACCTTATTCATCAAGTTCATGATACCGCCGGGGCGTTGGTCAACCCAAACGGCATGACGATATACTCATACTGGCCATAGCGGGTCCGAAAGGCAGTCTTCGGAATGTTATCCCGCTTCACCTTCAGCTGATGGTACCTGGTACGCAAGTCAATCTTCGAGAACACCCTCGTGCCGCTCAACTGGTCGAACAAGTCATCAATCCTCGGCAGAGGATACTTGTTCTTGATGGTAAGGTTGTTGAGCGCCCTGTAATCAATACACAGACGTACCGTACCATCCTTCTTGGGGACGAAAAGAACGGGCGCGCCCCAAGGTGAAGAACTAGATCGAATAAAGCCCTTGTCCTCCAGCTTGTCGACCTGCTTCTTCAGCTCCGCTAACTCACTGTTGTTGATTCTATAGACGTGCTGGGAGATAGGCTCAGCACCCGGCACTAGATCTATAGAAAACTCAACATCATGATCTGGCGGCATCCCGGGCAACTCCTCGGGAAAAACATCCAAGAACTCAGCAATGAGTGGATGTGGCAACACCGGCCCCGCCAACAACGCTCCGCAGAATCCATCTCCCTGCTCCACTGCACCCCTGGTGAACTCATACTCCGGCTCTCCCGGCGGCCTAAATAGAATCCTGCCCCCTCTGCAGTCGATGCTAGCGTGGTGCGTGCTCAACCAATCCATATCGAGTACCACATCGTAACTCGAAAGTGGCATTACGAGCAGACACGCACTCAGCTCCCGGCCTCTCAAAGAAACTCTCCGCCCCTTGCAAACATTATTAACTAGGATGATGCCATTCCCAGTCATAATCTTGCAAGTCCTACCCAGATATTCAGCAATAATATTGTGCCTAAGAGCAAAAAAAATAGACACAAAACTGTGCGTAGCACCAGAATCAAATAAGGCCAAAGCTGGAAAAGAATCGAGCAGAATAGAACCTGCGACAACATCCACAATAGGCTCCATCTCCTCGGCTGCAAGAGTAAAGGCTCTACCCTGACCACCCCTCTGCTGGCGGTGCTGAACGAACTGCTGCTGCTGAGTCGGAAGCGGACCTCGCTGCTGAACTACCGGCACACTAGCTGGTGCCCTCTGAACGGGTGCCCTCTGAGCTGCTCCAGCTGCACGAGAGTTCTTGGGACACTCCCTCATCTGATGCCCAGCGGCACCGCAAAAGAGACACAGCCCCAGTCTCCTCCTACAGAACTCGAAGAGATGACCGGGCTTCTTGCAGAAGTGGCACGGTGGATCATCCTGCCCCGGACGCTGCTGACTTCTCTGGACAGACGCTCTGGCCTGCCCCTGCTGCTGGTGATGCTGGAACGACTGATGCTGAAGCTGAGGGCGCTTAGCAGGCCCTGCGCTGCTACTGGCCCCAGAAAACAAATCTCGACCCCTCTTCGGCTTCAAGCCCAACTCCCTCTCCACCTTCCGAGCCTCTGCGTAAACCTCCGCATATGACGCATAGAAGGAAGGGATCAGGATCTTGATATCCCATGCCAATCCCTCCCGGAAGCGCTCCGCTCGGATCACCGGGTCACTCACCATGTACTCGGCGTATCGGCTCAGCCGGCTGAACTCCGCCGCATACTCCTCTACGGTCATGCTGCCCTGCTGCAGGTTCTGGAACTGTCGTACCAGGCCAATCTTGTCCGTAGGGGAAAAGAACTTCTCTCTGAACAGGGCCCGAAACTCTGCCCAAGTATGGCCCTCTCCTGCAAGAGCCGGCTTATTCCGGAACCATGTCCGGGCAATATCTAACAACTGCAACCCAACCGCCTCGACCCTCAGGTCGGCTGCCAGGCGGCAGGCCTCCATCTGGCGCTCAATATCCTCGAGCCAGTCATCAGCATAAATAATGCCCTCAGTCCCCTTGAAATCCCTCGGACCAAGCTTCTTGAAAGCCTGGATATCCCCGATCTTCGGCTGTTGTTGCTGCTGAACCTCCCTCTGTGGAGCCCCCACGCTCCACTGCCGCCATAGCCAATCTGTGTGCATCCTCCATGCCCTGGCGCATGGCCTCTGTCTGCCTCAACTGAGCCTCGTGCTGAGCCCTTTGGGACTCAAGCACCTGGTGGAAGAACGCTAGCATCTGCCCCATGTCGGTGGGCAGAGAAAGCATTGGAGGAATAGCTTCCATCATCACCGGAGGAGTCCCCTGCTGAGGAGGAAGAATACCCCCGGCAGCTCCTGCTGCAGCCCCTGGCACTACGGGAAGAGCACCCGTAATGGCCCCAGGGATGGTCATCGAGGTAGCTGGAGGAGTACCTCCAAGAGCCCAACAGAAGTCCCATCAGCCGGGGAAGTGACCGGAGCCTGTCCGCCAGAGGTGGCAGACCTCTCCGTCTCCCCGTGCTCCTCGCCAGGAGAATGAGTCATCAATATCCTGGAGACAAATTGAGAAGAAGATATCAATATGGCACATGAAGGCAATATCAAAGAAGGACAGCTAGAAAGTAGTAAATCAATATCAAAGACGGTAAGCAAGATAAGCAAGGAAAGATCCTACTGTGATTGAGCACTCTTAGCCTACTATTTCTTATGGGTAACACAGGCTCGTAGTCAACACTCTAAGACGAGTGCCGCTACGACATCGCACTAATTGCGACTTCAGGACCTGCGTGGGCCACCACTAAATGTGTCACGACCTGCACCCGCTAAAAGGGCACGTGACATGACAACGCCCAGCCCTCACCGAAAAAATGGCGTGGAACGCTGTGTATTTTCTAGTCTGACAACAGTTTATATATATAACAAAACCTGTCGAGAATATAGTCAACTCCGAACGGAGGACAAGCAATAAATATATATAAGTACTCAATCACAACTCTAAGATGATAAGTAAAGACTGAAAAATAAAGACAACAAGACGATAAAATATAACCTGTCAAGTCCAGATACAAATAATATACAAGTCCAGTCTCTAATACAGTCCAATATAATACAGTCAAAAATAACTGGAAACTAGGTCCAATACAAAGACCTACTCTAACTAAACAAGTGGTATAGTCTCGTCAGGCGGAGCTACGCCCTGCGGGACCAAGTCTAGGCCCACTACGTCGTCCGGACCGTAGTAGGTACTGCAATCTCCCTCGTCGATATCTGTAATATTTTATCAACAGTCCAGTCAGGATGGAACGAGTACATATATCTTATAACAGATCTCAAGATAGAATAAAAGCTATAAGACTGTAAATAGAGCATATACAATGAATCATGGAGTGTACATGTATGTATCATGGCATGGTAAGCTTGTAAAGCTAGAGCTAGAACAAGAAAATAGAACGGGATCATGGCATGTACACAATCAAGGTAAGCTATATATCCAATGTGTGTGAGTAGTAGTTCAGCTTGTGATCGGCTTGGGTACCTATCGAGAATCGGCCCTGGCAAGTCATAAGTGCGGTATATGACTCACACTGTTCAAGAATACAAGGGGATATGATCACAGGCATACGCTACTACTTCCCCCTACCCAACTGGTAGAATGGATCTAAACAGGACACGTCACTGTACGGGATTCTAATGAGAAGGTAGCTAGCCTTCTCTAGAATCAGTGACCATATATTGAGCAAGAGCTACAAGGGTGCTTGCACAATACATCCCAACCTAAGAAGGAGAAAACATCTCTCGTGGGATCCAAGAATACCAATCGTGAGAACCATGTGTCGGGAATAAGCATATCAACACTAAGTACATGAATCATAACAGTTATCATAAATTGGGAATAAGTATCAGAGAATGTACTCGCCTGTAAGATGATATACGTCGACTGGATCAACTGCAGTGTCTCGAGGACCTATAGAGAACAAGACGTATCAATACTAAGTTTAGGAAGTAAAGTTAAATCAAATTAAATCCTATTTAGTCATTCTAGGTCAAGACATGTCTAGTCGGGTCAATCTTGGTCATGGGAGAACATTAGAAGTCAATCCGATCAACTAGGTCAAAAACTGGTTTACCGTTGACTTTTGGTCAACGGGTCAACTCGGTCAACTCTAGGTCAACTCTAGGTCAATCCTAGGTCACTGGTGACTAATAGTTGACTTTTAGTCAACTATCCAAGTTAAATGGAATTTGGAACTAATTTGGGTAAAGTGTTGACCCATAGTTGACTTTTAGTCCAAAAAGTCAACCGTGGTCAACCGGGTCCAAGACTAGGTTTAGACAGCTAATCCTACTCATTACCAACCTATACAACCCATATCCAAGTCCATCTTGGACTTGGAAACTCAAATCTTGGCCATGGGCCAATTCCCTATTTTATCCTTTTTAAGGGTAAAATTCTACCCTCGGCGATTATCTAGATAGCCTACCTACGCTTGATATTTTGACCCGTGCTCCCTAGGATAGTTGGGTACTATCCTATAGGTTCGATATCTACCAAAATACCTAGATAAAGTGGACGTCTAGTCCACCTTATCCGTTGCAGATATCTTGAATATTTCAAGATACGCGCTGACACGGCGCGATACCGGCGCCCTATGATCCCGATTTCCACTCGGAAGCTTACCCGCAAAATCTAAATCACGTAACCTAGGCCTATGTCAAGTTTCATCGCGATCCGATGCTCCGGGCTCAATTTCCCCTTCTAACTCGATTTCTACCAAAAAGTCCCTTTTACTCTCGTTCTAATTCTCCTCTTTGATTCTCAATTTTAGTCCTTCTTCTTCTTAACTTCTCTAATTTTCTTCTTCTAATCTTCTCCTCCTAATCTCCTTCTCAACTTCCTATTCTAACTTATTTTCACTTCTCTACTAGTTCCTAAACTTTCCTCTTTCTAATTTCTTAACTTCCTTCTCTACTAACTTCTTAATTCTTTCCTTCCTTCTTCTATCTAACTTCTCATCTATTTCTCTATATATAAACATATTATATCTATATGTATATACCTACATATACACCTATACATAGGGTACTAGGGGGGGTTTAAGGGGGTGTACAGGGGGGTGTATAGGGGGAAAGGAGCTGCCAAGGCAGCCTGCTGCCAAGGCAGCTCCTGCTGCTGTGCTACTGCTGCATTTGCTACTGCAGCTGCTGCTGCATCTGCTACTGCTGCTGCTGCTGCAGCCATTGCAGCTGCTGCTGTCTGCTGCTAATGCAGCTCCTGCAGCTGCTGCTTCCTTCTTTCTCTTCTATCCCCTCCTACTTCACTCCTTCCTCTACTCTCTCTATATATATAAATACATATATCTATCTATCTATCTCTATATCTATATATCTATTTCTATATGATATATATCCATATATCTAATCCTCTAACCTCCCATCTATATATATACACACACTTATCTCTACATATACACACACACACACATCTCTACATATATACACACACACATACATATATATATACATATATATATATAAATACATATACTATATCTTATATATATATATCCACATCACACCACACACAACCACACCAACTCTCATCCTCTTTCCCACCACTCTCTACACACACACCCCCAAATACATATATACATATATTTCATATATATATATTATATATATATATATATATATATATATTATATAATATATTATAATATATAATATATACATATACCTATATACATATATACTATATGCTATATACTATATATATTATATATATATATATATATATATATATATATATAACATACAAAACCCCTAATTAACTCTAACCTAAATTCTAGGGAGAAACCTACAAATAGAGGGCAAAGTGTAGAGAATTGAATTCTCTATATTTATTGTGAATGACAAAAATGAAAAGGAGAAATAAATGAAGGGTTAATGACAAACCTAATGGAGTTTTTTGGAGAGAGAGAGCTTGGAGAGAAAGGAATTTGAGAAAGAGAGAGAAAGGGTTGCTTTGTGGAGAAGACAAGGGGGGTTACTTCATGGCCGGCCACTCCTAGGGCTATTGGGTTGGGATCCAATAGCCCACAACCCACTAAACTTGGTTTGGGTTTATTTGAATTCGGGTTGGTTCGGTTTGATTCTAAACGACTAATTAAGTCTCTAAATTGACTAATTAAGCCATAAAAGTTGGGTTAATATTTTTAGCCTAATTATGATGGTATATGGGCTAAGCCAGCTAGTATGGGGGTCCCACTAGGGTCCAGGCTACCCGGGTCTCCAAATTGAGCCCGAATTGGATAAAATCCAAACCAACCCAAATAAATTCCTAAAAATCATATAAAATCAAATAAAATTCCTAAAATATTTTAAAACTTGAAAATAACGAAAATACCCCTAATTTGAAAACTGGGGGTGACAGAGAGAGTAGAGTGATTTGTAAGGTGAGACGAGTGTATTTGAGTGATTGTAATCTCGGCCTTGCGCCCCCAATGTTACCGTTTTTCGATATCAATAAAGATCATCTTTTGAGTAACTTGTGTTTTGATTTAAATTTCTGCTGCGTATTTATTGTCTCTACTTGGGACCTCTATGCGACGACCCCTTTATCGCCGCTGTAATCGGCCGTTATAGAACCCGCCTTGCACGAGCGCAATCTAGGCTCGTGCGGCATCACGCCTTAGCGAGGACGATCGCTCCTGCGGGAGCGGGGCGTGACATAATGGTATCAGAGCACGGCTTTACGTCCTTGGACTATCGATTGAATTTTTTAACTCCGTTGTTCCGCAAACTTTGAATTGTGCTTCCGCAACGTGATATCGTTGGTGCGCTCTCTCTCAAACGTCCCTCGGCATATCCATACAATAAGTCTAATATTTTCGAAAGTTCGTACAAGCGTTCAATCGAATGCATCGATAGGTGATGGCCTTTGGGCCGAACGGTGTCGACCTTGAGTTGATAGAAATGCGTGCTAAAGTTAGCAAGTCGCGTGCGTGCCTAACGAGTCCTACATGAGCAAATGAGCATGAAAACTCGGAGTATAGTCCATACGGGATGGTTATACGGCACAACTTAGTCCGTATATCGCGTACCTCGACCTTTTGGTGCAAAGTGTCACAACCGATATTAAGTACCGCTTGGCCGGGAACGAAAATACACTTGGAGTGTATATCGATAGGAACGTTATCAGACTAACGCTTAGGCGTATACGGGAAATTGTTCTAGATTTTGAGGAATAGTGCGAACGATTTAGTGCGTCGATACGACGTGAACGATTACGCTAAGGATTTGTCGAACAAATCTGAAATATGTCTTAGCGAATAATGCGAACGTAATTTGGTCTAGATTGGATGACTCCAATCCCGAGTGGTGTATGGTCCGTCTTAGAAATCATTCGAGCAAAAGATTGAGGATTGCACGAGTATGAAACATGAAAACGATTGAGTAGGTGAAATCGAAGAGGAAATTGATACGGATTGTATACAAAAAGTTAGCACGGTAGGTAGATAGCGTGCACGAAAGGTTTGAAATTTGAAGTTACACAAACGACTCTGAGGATTGAAATCGATGTTGCTCGATGGTTTGAGTTAGCAAGGAATGATGCGAATTGAGGAAATACGTTTGTCGATGACTTAAGATAGACGGATAAACGATACGTGAATTTGCGTTGAAGAAATTGATGTGGTAAACGATTCGAGAAGATTATCCAGTCGGACGATAGCATCATTCTCACGACTCGAAATTTGTTGCAAAGGAAGATCGTCAGGTTACGCATATCGTCGATGGTATTGAGGCGTATCAAAGATCGATATGCGATAACTCGGGGGCACTCTAATTCGAGGAATGACGATCGTGCAAGTGTTATTATTCGGTTAGATGTTATGATTTTAGTTGAGACGAATGTTGGATGTAAGTGATCGTATCTTGATGGTTGCGTTGATAACCACAACGTCGACGGTCTTGTCTTGCGCGAGCGCAACTCCAGCCTCGCACATGCGTTGCGTCGGATTTGGGACGATCGTTCCGCGTGAGCGCTGACATGGTGATTCATGTCGCGGGAATAATCGAACTCAGAAAATTAGGATGCGGCAACTTTGATTGTCCTGACTTGTTGGTTTGATGCGAAGTCAAATTCGAGGATGTTAGGACTTACGAATGATGATTGAATGAAACTTGAGGATTGAGTAGGTCCAATCCGTGCATCGAGAATGAAATAGTCTAGACACAAACAAGAGTTACGTCCCGATGAGAATGATTATCTCGCGAGAGCGTGCATGGTGATTCGTGTCCACCGTGGATGATCGGACTCGCGTGAGATCGGAGCGTAGCATATTGTTAAGTCAGACGACCTTGTGATCGATTACGTGAATTGGAATAGATGATTTCGGAAACGTGAAATATAAATTATGGTTTTGCGATGAATCATGTCTTAGCGTGCTTGACTTGGAAAGATTGATAGGCAAATTATGCCGAGCGTGTTCGAAGAGATAGACTATACGAAACGGCTTAATGAACGAACGATATTGATATGACGTAAAATTTGTTGAAACGTGAGTTTATCGTAGGATGGCTTTACTGAACGACTCAGACCCCGTGCTACGAATATTGGGATGTGCGTAGGGAATCGATGCTCGATGTTAGAAAATCGGAGTGATGCGAGCTTGGGTAGAAAACCCTGTACCAACGATTTGGTTTGACCTTAGGATGGGGTCAGTGTTGATATCGTTGTTTGGGAACTATGATTCCAGTACTGACGAAAAGACATAGCCTAGCGGTTAGACAGACGTTCGAGCGTAAAACGATAGGTGTTTCGGAGGCACCACTCGCGAGTCTTGGCTGACATGCACGTATATGAGGAACGCCCGAATATGTGCACAATCCGACTCGAGTGGTGATGGCGGATTCTCCATCGCGAGGCTTGGCTGAAATGCATGTATTTTGGGGACGCCTAGAATATGTGCACGATCCAACTAAGTGATACGTTGAATCAAGTGAGACTTGAGGAACGAGAAAATGTTAAGGATTTTGAAATCGTAAGTTTTAGAGAAATGTTGATAGTAACACGATTATTAAATTGAGACGAGTTTGAATGTTGGTTGATCGGTCGGTGTACCTTACGACTAAGTTAGCGATAAGTACGAGCGTGGCTCGGAATCGAAGAAATACATAGGCGGAGTGCGTGTGTATTAAGTCTTGGCCATAGAAATGGTAGGATGGGTTGCCTTCAGGAAAGTCTCGAGGACGAGACTTGTTCTGAGTGGTGTATGTTGTAGTGCCCCGTCCCGCAAAGTCAATCGGAGGAATCGAAACGCCGACGGCATTCGGACTTGGCCATACAATGGCGACTCGAAGACATCGCTCAGGTGGGGGAGTTTCGGTGAACTTGCCTTATCTCTGTCACTTAATAATTCGTGTGGTTTCAACTTGCACAAGTAGGCTATAAAAGCTACGAACGCACATAGCTAAGGGAATAATCCAGATCCGTCGAAATGTCTTAGAACATGGAAAATGGTCCCACGGTCTCAATAGAAGTCGGCTCAGCGTACTTTAAAATGATACTCGGTCCTTGTCCCGTGGCTTGGGAGAAGAAAAGTTGGTATTCGACACAAACGATGAGTTAGCCTAAGTCATAGGCGTCGCCCGCGTAAATGCTCGATAAAACATGCATGTTTCTACTGCAAAAGGCTTGGCATAGCCTTGGCTCGTCCCTCGGGTTAAGTTATAGGCTTGAGTAAGTTAGGCAAAGTTATGCCGGTCGACCTGTGTCATTCCAAGTGCCGTCCCGCTCGTTCTGCGGTTGTCAAGTCAAATAGTTCCACGATCTCATGGGCCATCATATAACGTATGACTTGGGTGATAGCGTCGCGTAAGACAGAAGTCAGTTACAGGCACGAGCCATGGTTGGCACGATATAAAGTTAGCCACGGTCCATGGCACTTAAGGAACACGTTTTGTGCAAGTTAAGTTGGAAGGCTACGTAGTAGTCGTTCCCTCGAGTTCAAAGATGTTCGAGGCGGTCCCTCGGTTGGGAGCCTCTCGTCCTGTCCACGTTAAGGTGTTTCGAGGCGGTCCTTCGGTTGGAATTCTCGCGTTCTATCCACGTTAAGTATTCGAGGCGGTCCCTCGGTTGGGAGTCTCGCGTTCCTATCCACGTTATGAAGTTCGAGGCGGTCCCTCGGTTGGGAGTCTCGCGGTCCCGAGGTACGTTTTGCCAAGTGTGATTCAGAGCACGAGTTGCTAAGTATAGTTTCGGTCGTACCAACAAGTAGGCCATACATTTACGTGAGTTTAGATGTTCGTAGGTGCGTGGTCATTGGACACCTTGTCGACAAGGATTTCTGCCTAGATGGTTATACGCCGGGGCACGGGCCCAGTCATCCTAGGGGGTAGACGTTATAGCAGCGCATGCTTTTATTGTGTGGGTAGTCGGGGGCTTTCCATGGGACTAGCTACCTTGCATCGAAGGATCCGCCGCCTACCGAGCTATGTCCGCGATGGCTTGTCATGCCAGTGGCCTTCATATATAATTGGCGTGCTAAGCGACGAATCCGCATGCACGGTGTCGGTCGTAACAAAGGAAGCGTAAGCACGGTATGCGATGTGTTGTGAAATGTGTGCTCGGTTGCACCAAAGTGTTATAAAGCCTATGATGCGGTTATACGTAAAGACACGTGCTTCGGCACGATATATGTTATCGTTCTTGAGTTCTCAACATCGGTTCCACAAGTTGGGTTATACGTTTCGAGTTAAGTCGAGAAGGGCCGTAGGGCAAGTATTTGACACGACCTAGTCGTTACGTCCAAGAGTATGATACGAAAGGCAACTATGAGTCGGTACGTTAACAATGCAAGCACGAGAAAGGTCTAGAGGCAAGGTATAAGTACGTTGCCAGTGCAAGGCACGAAGATGGTCTAAAGACACTAAATAGGCCGAGCGTCGGTCTTAAAATCGATCCTAAGGCAAGACTAGAAAGACAATCGTAAGGGACTTGTATTGCACAAAGTAAATAAAATATGTTGGTTTTGTATGGGTGGGCGAGGAGCTCACTCCACCAGTACAATTAAGTACTGACACCCACATAGTGTTTATGTGCAGGCACAGGTAGAAGCTCGTGGCGCGGAGCTCGCTTGGATGCGTCGAGGCACGGAGTTCCTTGGCGATTCGAAGCGTGCGGCCACATGAAATCGAAGACTTATACGGGACATAATGTATGGACATCGCCTTCCGAAGCTTCCGCTGGATTCAAGTATTGTATCGAGTGATGAGAGAGAGCAGAGTGATTTGTAAGGTGAGACGAGTGTATTTGAGTGATTGTAATCTCGGCCTTGTGCCCCCAATGTAACCGTTGTTTCGATATCAATAAAGATTTTTTTTTTTTGAGTAACTTGTGTTTCGATTTAAATTTCTGCTGCGTGTTTATTGTCTCTACTTGGGACCTCTGTGCGACGACCCTTTCGCCGCCGCTGTAATCGGCCGTTATGGAACCGCCTTGCACGAGCGCAATCTAGGCTCGTGCGGCATCACGCCTTAGCGAGGACGATCGCTCCTGCGGGAGCGGGGCATGACAAGCGTTGGGATCGGGGTGGAAGAAGAAGAGCTCTTCGGGTTCACAGAGGAACCAACAGTAAGAAAAACTAAGAATGAAAGATTCATGACTTTAAGGCTCCAAGCTAAATGGGTTAAATCCTATTGGCTTATGGGCTTTATGAAAAGGAGCTTGGGCTCTAAAAATATTGGTAAAATGGCTTTAAGGCTTTGAGAAAAATAAATAATTTGTTTCTTAAAAGAAATCATAACTAATTCAAAAATATTTTAAGTTCAATTAAATTCAAACCGGGTTCATGTCTGGGCTAACATACAAAGTCTAATCAATTTATTTTCTTGAAATAATAATAATTTATTCTAAATAACATAATTTAATTAATTAGAAAAATACATGTTTTGATAAAATTTCCAGTTTTAATAATTTTTCTAAAAAATACAATTTCCTAAATTAACAATTGAGAATTAATTATATTAACTAATTTAATTAAAAAATAATTTCTGAAATTACAGGTTTCAAACCTTCCCGCCTTAAGAAATTTCGTCCTCGAAATTTAAAAGGATAAGGTTAGAAATTACCTCAGGTCTCAAACAAATACGGGTATTTCTCCCGCATCTCATCTTCTCGCTCCCATGTAGACTCTCCTGGAGAATCGTGCCTCCACATAACTCTGACTATGGGAGTTACTGAAGTCCTGGTCTTCTTCTCACCTCTATCTAAAATTGCTACAGGCTTCTCTTGTACTGTAAGACTCGGTCCAATCTCTAGCTCCGAGTGGTCCAAGATGTGACTCGGATCCGGGATATAGCGTCTGAGCTGCGAAACATGGAAGACATTGACACGCCCTCAAGATTAGCTGGTAGAGCTAACCGATACGCCACTTCACCAATTCGGCTCAAAACTTGAAATGGTTCGATATATCTGGGACTCAGCTTCCCAGCTCTGCCAAATCAGATAGTTCCTCTGGTAGGAGAAATCTTTACAAAGACACTATCTCCTTCTACAAATTCCAGTGGTCGACGACTGCTATCTGTCTGTCTTGGGCGATCCTTAGCTTGTCTCTGATTACCTTCACTTTCTCTGCTGCATCAGTCACCATCTCTGGTCCCAGTAGTACTCTTTCTCCTACGTCGTCCATGCAAGTGGAGTACAGTAACGACGTCCATAAAGAGCTTCAAATAGGGTCATACCAATGCTAGCTTGGTAACTGTTGTTGTAGGAGAACTCCACTAAATGTAAGTGATCCTCCCAAGATCCTCCGAATTCCAAGATGCAAGATCTCAGCATATCTTCTAGCGTCTGGATGGTCCTCTCAGATTGTCCGTCAGTTTGGGGATGGTAGGCTGTGCTGAACTTCAGTTTTGTTCCCAAGCTGTCATACAAACTCTTCCAAAAATGTGAGGTAAATCTAGTATCTCTGTCAGATACAATACTTACTGGTACTCCATGGATCCAGTAGATGTGTCGCATGTACAGTGCCGCCAACTTCTCGGTGGATAAACCAACCTTGAAGGGAATAAAGTGTGCCGACTTAGTCAGTCGGTCCACAATAACCCAAATAGCGCCCTTCCCTCCTTGAGATCGAGGCAGTCCTGACACAAAGTCCATTGTTATATGCTCCCACTTCCACTCCGGAATATCCAGCGGCTGTAGAAAGTCCTGGGGTCTCTGTCTACTAGCCTTCACTTGTTGGCAAATCAAGCATCTGGCCACAAATCTGGATACACTTCTTTATTCCATACCACCAAACGATGGTACGCATATCTCGATACATCTTATTAGCTCCAGGATGTATAGAATACTGTGACTGGTGTGCTTCTTGCATCAGCTCATTCCTCAATTTGCCAGATGGTACATACAGCCTCATACCATTCTTCAATGCTCCATCACTGGCGATAGAGAAACCTTCAAGTGTTCCTGCCAGCACTTCATCTCTGAGCTTGCAAAGCGTCTCGTCTTGAAATTGTGTCTCCTTGATTTTGTCTATCAGACTTGAACGCAATTGCAATTGCATCATGGTTGGGTCAGCTCCAGGTACATCAGCTTCTCGCCCCAGTTCCTTCATCTTCTCCTCAGGCAGTACAATCTCCAGACCAAGCTTCTCTATGTCCTCCAACAAGTGCCGCTCCTTGGTCAAGAACATCGCCACTGGATATCGACTAAGTGCATCTGCAACCACATTAGCCTTACCCGGATGGTACTGTAGGTCGATGTTAAAATCCTTCATCAGTTCCAGCCACCTTCTTTGTCTCATGTTCAGCTCCTTCTGAGTGAAAACATATTTAAGACTTTTGTGGTCTGTATATATTTCCACTCTCTCTCCATAGAGATAATGCTTCCATAGCTTAAATGCAAAGATGACTGCAGCAAGCTCTAGGTCATGTGTGGGATAATTCTTCTCATGGTTCCGTAATTGCCTAGATGCGTAAGCAATCACTTTCCCATTTTGTTGAAGAAACAACCCAGTCCTTTTCCAGAGGCATCACTGTAGATTGAGAAACCACCAGTTCCTGCGGGTAGCGCAAGGATTGGTGCAGTGGTCAGCCTCTTCTTCAGCTCCTCGAATGCAGCCTGGCAATCTTCCGTCCAGATGAACTCTTCATTCTTCCGAGTAAGCTTCGTCATCGGTTCAGCAATTCTGGCAAAATCTTTCACAAACTTCGGTAGTAGCCAGCCAAGCCCAAGAAACTTCTGATCTCAGCAACTGAGCTTGGGGTAGACCACTTCTCCACAGCAGCTATCTTCTTAGGATCCACCGAAATTCCTTCTCCTGTGAATATGGCCAAGAAAATCTACCTTGTCTAGAAAGAATTCACATTTGGATAGCTTACCATATAACTTCTCTTTCCTCAAAATTCCCAGAACTTTCCTGAGGTGCTCCTCATGCTCCTCTTCAGTCTTCGAATAGATCAAAATGTCATCGATGAAGACAACAACAAATTGATCTAAGTATTCATGGCAAACCTTGTTCATAAGGTTCATGAATACAGCAGGAGCATTAGTCAGTCCAAACGGCATGACCAAGAATTCAAACTGTCCATACTTGGTGTTGAACGCCGTCTTGGGAATGTCCTCCTTCCTGACCTTGATCTGATGGTAGCCAGATCTGAGGTCAATCTTCGATAACACCTTGGCTCCACTGAGTTGATCAAACAGGTCATCGATCCGGGCAGAGGGTACTTGTTCTTGATGGTGATATTGTTTAGCGCCCGGTAGTCGATGCACATCCTCACAGTTCTGTCCTTCTTGGGAACAAACAAGACAGGTGCTCCCCAGGGTGAAGCTCCGTCTCGGATAAATTCCAAAGCCTTCAGTTCATTGATCTGATCTTTCATCTCTTGGCCTCCTTCGGGTTAACTCTGTAGCATCCTTAGAAATAGGGAAAGAGCCGGGGACTAGATCAATGGTGAACTCTATGTCTCGGTCTGGGGGTAACCCGGGAAGACTATCAGGGAAGCCATCAATAAATTCTGCTATGATAGGATGGGGAGGTCCGGATTCTTCTGTGATAGAGGTGTGAGTAACACACTCCATATCCTCCGGAGTTCGAGAGATTTCAAACTCCGGTTCTCCAGGTGGGCTGAAAACTACACATTCTTTGTGACAGTCTATCAGCGCATGCTGCTTACTCAACCAGTCCATCCCTAGGACTATATCATAGTTGGGTAAGGGCATCACAAGCAAAGGTGCTATGAATTGGTGGCCTGATATGTGTGATAGGGCAATTACAGGTCTCAGTGATTGGTAGGGGTCCACCACGGTCATGACTCTACAAATCTTCTTACTAAATCCCGTATTTATGTGGTGTACAGAGATAAACTTTGTGGATATGAAACTATGTGATGCTCCTGAATCAAATAAAGCTAAAGCAGGATATGAGTGCACATAAATGAAATCTGTGATGACATCAGCTGTAAGTTCTTGCTCTGGCTCTTGTTCCTCTGCTGCTAGGGCAAAAGCTCGCCCAGTCTTCTGTTGATGCTGTCCAAATTGTTGTTGCTGAGTGGGCAGAGGTCCTTTCTGTTGAGTTGCTCCAATCCGATGAGCCGCCGAGGGACAATCCTTCACTTGGTGGGTGGAAGACCCATAGACTAGGCAATGTCCTAGTCTCTTCCTGCAGATATTTGCTTGATGCCCCGGCCTTTTGTAATAGTCACAGACAGGGATCTGCCTCTGAGGTGCCCTATCATTGTTCTTTGCCTGCTGGTTCTGCTGCTGGTGATGGGAAGGCCGGTTGTTGTTGTTATTGTTGTTGGGCCTCTTCTGATTTCCCTGAAAGTTGTTAGTTCCAGGATAATCCCTCTTGAGCGAGCAGGTTGACTCTTCTCTATATCTTGAGCTCGCTCAAGAATCTTTTCATAGGTCTTAGCACCGCCTGAGATCACATGGGTGCGGATCTCCTCTTTCAGCCCATGTCTAAATCTTTCAGCACGATCTTCAGGGTCAGCCACCAGGTTCTTGGCAAAACGACTGAGCTGGCCAAATTCTGCCGCATATTCTCCAACAGTCATATTTCCTTGCTTCAAGTTCTTGAAATTGCCTCTCCATCTCCCGTAACTCTGATGTTGGGAAGAACTTCCTCTTGAACAACCTCTTGAAGGTGTCCCAGTCAATCTGCCTATCTTGGAGTCGGGGTTCATTCCGATACCAGGTGCTTGCTATATTTTGCAGTTGGAGTCCCACTGCTTCAGCCTTGAGGTCTTCTGGAAGTCGAGCGACGCTTAGAAGATGCTCCATACTATCGAGCCATTCATCAGCATAGACGATTCCCTCGGTTCCCTTGAAGGATCGAGGGTTCTGCTTCTTGAAACTCTCAATATCGCCCACCTTGGCAATATGATTCCCATTAATTTAAATGGCCTTAATATTACTTAAATTAATCCTTAAATTTATGTTTACCTTGGCAGGCCTTGGTTCTTGTTGAGCGGCTTCTCCTCTCTCCAATACAGCCATTGCCACGCTATGGGCAATCTCCATGCCTTCTCTCATAATTGCCGTCTGCTCGCGATGAGCTTCAGCTTGAGTTCTCTGGGCTTCTAATACTCCTCTTAGCAGACCTATGAGGTCGGTGGGGTCCACAGGCACCGGTGGGGCAGCTGGAGTGGGCAAAACCACAGGGGCTGTATCTCCGTCTGGGAAGATGATGGATCCGCCGTTGTATTATGAGGACGGTCGGCCAGCTGCCGAGGTGTAGGATCCGGACTTGATTGGGGAGGTGGGGTATGATAGGGTGAAGATACCCCATCGCCAGCAGGATTGGTATTGTCAGTGGCCATTCTCTGGAAGGTTTAGGATATAAACATAAGCAAGGTAGCCTATATATATTCAAACAAAAATATTTACTTATAATATATTTCGGTCCTATGTTGTGACAAATTAATGTTCTAGTGTTCTAAATGTCTCTAAATAGATTTTCCTAAGTCGTTGATTTGACATGCATGGGCCACCAATAAAACATGTCACGACCCGGTCCCAATTTCTTGGAACGAATCGGATCATGCCCAGCCTGCACCGTTGATGAGACGGCGGGCAGTAAGCTGTAACTTCCATATGCAGGTAATCAACAACTCAAACCAAATTTGCCACAATAAATAAGATTCGATAAATTAAAAACTTAAAACTTGTCCAGTACAGATTTCAAACATAAACCACCAAATTAAGTCATATTGTTCTTTTAAACAAAACTAACAAAATGGAAAATAATATCTAAATAAAAGCAACATCCTCATCCAGTAATCCGTCCTTGGAAAGCACAGCAGGGTATAGCTCAGGGTCATAATAGCTACTAATCAGTAGCTCTACATCCTCAACAGGACCTAAAAATATAGTCTCCAGTCAGGAGGGAGCAAAGTACAAATTCATGATATTTTAACAATTGAAATTAATAATGGAAATATGCACTTTTAAACAATTTGAAGTAAATAATCTTCCAACAGTTAAAAATAGTAAAATATGAATAGGTAATGAATATGACCGGATTGGGTTTGTTACAGTAATATCCTAGTGATATGGTATGGCTTATCCCCGTGTGTTTGAGGGGTAAGCTAATACAATCAGTTATACTATTGGATGTGGTCATATCCACTACACTACTCCCCCAGTCCCCAATAGTTACAGTTGTTACAGTCATTACTCTCAGAAGAGTTCCGTGTTATATCGTGATTTAAATTGCATTAAAACAATTATTAACTAATTGTAATCTACCACAAACTTGTACTTGCCTCAAAATGACTTGACTGGATGGGTCGATACGTCGGGACGGGAAATCAGATTCTTCCTTGAGATCCTACATTTGGAAATTTGTCTCAAAAAACCAAAGTTGCCATTGATGCTAAACTAGTTACAATCTCTAGTTGTGTCCTAGTCAATTTTAGTCTTTAATTAGCTAACATAACCAAAACGCTGTTATTAGTGCGTTACAATTAAGAATATCAATTGATATTTAAACCTTTGGGAAAAACTTGTATTTATCAGGTTTTGCCATTTATTCGAAAAAACTTAATACTTTTGATAATTATATAAAATATGTTTTTTTCCTTTAAATGAGAAATATCGTGAATTTTACAAATTGTAATTAATATAATTTTTTATTCCTAATTTATGCATTCTCACAAAATCCAGAAAACCACAGCTACTACCTACTTATTACAAAACTGCAGAATAGTAAATGGGCTTATGCCCTTACATTCCCAAGAATTAAAATAAGAGAAGATTCGTCAGTCCTGTAAACTGCCTACAAAATTAAATATAAATAATATTTAATAATTATAAAAATATTATTGAGTCTCAGAACTGGTCCAATCGTCATTTTTATAGCTAATGCCTCAACGTTCGGACGAAACCGGTTTCGTTTGCATTTAGCCGAGGCCCATTGACCAATAAGGTCGTCGCCCAATAAATCCAAAAAATAGTATTCTTTTCCGAAATTCATTTCAAAATTTTATAATTAAATTTTTATAGAAATTTCGGCAGCATTTCCTCTATTTTCGGGATAACCCAAAACTGGGAAACGTGCCGATTTTTCCTGCAAAATAAATCCCAAACCAGGGATACCCAATTTTTATATAAAAACATCTAATAAATCATTTTCCGAAATGAATTCAGAATTCCCGAACAAAATCGAGATTTCCCGAAACCAATTCGAAATATCACAAAACCAATTCCCAAACCAATCCAAACCCAAGAACCTTTTCAGAAACAAGGTTCTTCTAAAACCAAAATAATCACAGAAATATTTCTGAAGGATTCGGAAATTCCGGAATCGGAAAGATCACAGAACCAAAACAACAGCATACCAATTTTCGAAGAAACTTCGGAAAAATCGAAATGGTAACGTAATTGAAACGTAACCAAAAATCCGAATTCCCGAAGGAATCGGTGGACCAATTTCATCACAGACTAAGAGGAACTATGAAACTATCCAGAAGTTACCGAAATTTGACGAAATACGAAGTGATGCCTCGGACTCGGAACGTTCAGCGCTCGTGGACAGTAAGAAATCAGCGAAACCACAGATCTGGGTCGGGGCACGCTGACCGAGTGGGGCAGAGTCGCGTGGGATGGCTCGGAAGCGCCAAGAACAGCAGCGTCGCTGCGGAAAAAAGGGGCGCCGGCTAGGGTTCAGCCAGGAGGGGTGCGCCGGCTATGGCGGAGGGCACCGCGAGTCTAGGTCACGTCGGAAACGCGGATCGGGGTCGCAGAGCTCGGCGGGAGGGCCGGAACAGTGCTGGTCGGTCGGCCACAGGGTGTGCCGGAGGGCCTGGATCGGGGCGCCAGACCGGGAAACGAGCACCTAGGGGCGGATCCGGCGGTAACAGCACCGGGAAACCCACGGGTCGGGCGGCGGAGCTTCAGTCGCCGGAGGGCTCGGCCAGATTTGGCTAGGAGGTGGCTTTGGGGTTAGGGCTTGGTAATGAAGGATGGAGAGTGGAGAAGAAGATGGAGGTTTATATAGATGATGGACTTGGGGGTTACTAGAAGTGGAGGGAGACGAACGGCCCAGCCATCGTGGCCGGCCGGTGAGGAGTCGAGAGGTCGAACGTTGGGGTCGGGGTAGAAGAAGAAGAGCTTCTTCGGGTTCACAGAGGAACCAACAGTAAAGAAAAACTAAGAATGAAAGATTCATGACTTTAAGGCTCCAAGCTAAATGGGTTAAATCCTATTGGCTTATGGGCTTTATGAAAAGGAGCTTTGGGCTCTAAAATATTGGTAAAAATGGCTTTAAGGCTTTGAGAAAAATAAATAATTTGTTTTCTTAAAAAAAATTATAACTAATTCAAAAATATTTTAAGTTCAATTAAATTCAAACCGGGTTCATGTCTGGGCTAACATACAAAAGTCTAATCAATTTATTTTCTTGAACATAATAATAATTTTATTCTAAATAACATAATATTTAATTAATTAGAAAAATTACATGTTTTGATAAAATTTTCAGTTTTAATAATTTTTCTAAAAAATGCAATTTCCTAAATTAACAATTGAGAATTAATTATATTAACTAATTTAATTTATAAAAAATAATTTCTGAAATTACGGGTTTCACAAAAACCGTCAAGAAAAGCCCTGTCAGCGACCGTCAAGAAAAGGGAGGAACTTTTTTTGACTCCGGCCAACTTGACGGATCCGCAACCGTTAAGATATCCCTTTCTTGACGGATAAAAACGGTCAAGAAAAGCCTTTTTTCTTGTAGTGTTCCAAATATCGTATCCCGACAATCTGGGTGGCGGATGAGAAAATTCTTGTTTTCTAGCTCTGAACGCGTCCTTGTTCTTTCTCCAAGGATGACTCGCGGGCAGAAATTGACGGTGATAGTCAAAGAAAGAAGTTTTTCCTCCATGCTTAAGGCGGAACACCTTACTATTTTTCATGCATATCGGACAAGACATGGTGCCGTGAGTACTCCATCCCGACAGCATACCGTATGCTAGAAAATTATTTATTGTCCACATCAGTGAAGCTCTCATCTGAAAGTTCTATTTCCTAGAAATATCATAGGTCGCGATGCCGATCTCCCACAGCTGTTTCAGCTCATCCACCAACGGCTGTAAATATATATCGATATTTTTTGTCGGATTTTTGGGACTCGGTATGATAGCTGTCAAGAACATATAAGGAGTCTTCATACACATCCATGGTGGCAGATTGTAAGGGGTAAGAATGACCGGCCAGCAAGGCGCCTAAGTACAAGGAGTTGTTAGCTAAGAATGGTCGATCAAATGTGTCAAATTACCTATCCGTAGGGCCGGCATGGGAGGTCCAAAACGAACTTTCAGAATGAACTCTAGTATACTGTATACATGTAAAAAAAAAATTAAAAATTAAATTATACTTATAACCAAGATTTGAACAACGACCTCTAGAATGCAAGACTAATATATTAACCACTACACAATTATTTTTTGTTTTATCATTACACCCGCAATTATTTTATGTTAACTAGTATACTATAATTATTATTTTTATTGCTAACAACTTACATTTTTATTTTGAGATCCCAGTAAATATTGGGTCTAGAACAGATGCACTCGGTATACTTGCTCAGATACCGGCCCTGATCATCAATTATCTTGTTGTATGATATGATCGTTTGCCTTTGAGTATCAGCATCAACCAATGATGATAACTTAATCTTGGCTGAACTTGAGTGCACGTGCAGCAAACTGATCATATTAATGTACAGTCAACTCATTTGTGTAATCCAGGTTTAACAACAACAGATTGGATCGACCCGGTAACTAAGGAACCGCTGCCGACCAAATCCAAGGAAAAAAAATTTCATGAGATCCTTTTGACTTTTGACAGATCACATGGCTTCCTTATCAGTCAAGGCACGGAAGCTCCAATAAACCCTAAATATTTATTCTTCATAGTTAGTTATACATGACTATGAAGAATAAATATTGAATCATGAACCCTAGCTGGTGACAAACCCTTGAGTAGTTACTAAAGATGCAGCCTTATGCATGCAAGGATATTAATATGGTATCGATTTGCAAATCCAACATGCTTGCAAATCTTTCTTGAACGAATATTTAGCTCAAGTATAAATGCATGTGATAATATCTTAAAATTGTATAAATATAATCCAGTTTGTTTTTAGGAAAAATTTATGAAATGTCCAAAAAACGAAAAAAAATTTACGAAAAACCCACCCCACAATAACATTTTATCGTGTCCAGAATTAGCAAAAAATATATAAAGGGAGTTCTGAATGACCTTTTTGTCCTTCTAATTTATTGAAAACACCCACAAAACTACTCTTAAAAAAACGTTTCGATACTTCCACTTCTTCCATACGCTGCTCACTTTTGAATCTAGGTTTTCTCCTCCAAAATCTTCAAACCTTACTACAAAAACTCGTCGAAAAATTTCGGAAAGACGGACAAACGATAAAACTGTTAAAACGGAGGTCCAAACATCAATTTTTCGCGATTCTAAAATTTCAGAAGTCCGCCTAACGAAGTAGCTGTTAATCTCCGGCTCCTCGAAAATACGCTCCTTTTGCGACAAATCGGACCTCGTTTCGACCTCCCAGTCAAAAGTTATGGCCCTTCAAAGTTTCAACTGGCCATAAAATACGGGAGAATGACCATTCTCCGTGCTAAAACCATGGAGAATGGTCATTCACCGTCAATTTAACAAGGAGAATGGTCGAGAATGGTCATTCACCGTCAATTTAACAAGGAGAATGGCCATTCTTCGTGCTAAAACCACGTAGAATGGTCATTCTCCGTCAATTTAACAAGGAGAATGGCCATTCTCCGTGCTAAAACCACGGAGAATGGTCAGAGAATGGCCATTCTCGGTTATTTTAACACGGAAAATGGCCATTCTCCGTGTTAAAATGACGGAGAATGGTCATTCTCAGTCATTTTATCACGGAGCATTCTCCGTCATTTTAACACAGAGAATGGCCATTCTCCGTCATTTTGACACGGCGGAGAATGACCATTCTCCGTCATTTTGACACGTATAAGGCCACATCAGTGAAGCTCTCATCTGAAAGTTCTATTTCCTGGAAATATCATAGGTCGCGATGCCGATCTCCCACAGCTGTTTCAGCTCATCCACCAACGGCTGTAAATATATATCGATATTTTTTGTCGGATTTTTGGGACTCGGTATGATAGCTGTCAAGAACATATAAGGAGTCTTCATACACATCCATGGTGGCAGATTGTAAGGGGTAAGAATGACCGGCCAGCAAGGCGCCTAAGTACAAGGAGTTGTTAGCTAAGAATGGTCGATCAAATGTGTCAAATTACCTATCCGTAGGGCCGGCATGGGAGGTCCAAAACGAACTTTCAGAATGAACTCTAGTATACTGTATACATGTAAAAAAAAAAATTAAAATTAAATTATACTTATAACCAAGATTTGAACAACGACCTCTAGAATGCAAGACTAATATATTAACCACTACACAATTATTTTATGTTTTATCATTACACCCGCAATTATTTTATGTTAACTAGTATACTATAATTATTATTTTTATTGCTAACAACTTATGTCACTCCCTGATTCCGGAATACGTATTTTTAGTACGTATACTGCTTATTTGTATTTACGTATATTTATACGATATTTATTTTGTTGTATTTCTTCATGTATATCCTAAATTATTTGACAAAATAATATTTCGTAATTTATTTTCTGTGATTTTAGTTTACAGTTTTGGCTCTAATTGGGTGACATGTTCTCGGTTCACTTGAACCCGTTGGGTCATCATGAACCAACTTGGTTTAGGCTTTTATATAAAACCCCATTCCTTTTCTCTCCCCTCATTCATTCCTCATAACTCCTCTCATTTACTTCCTTCACCCAACCAAAGGCAAGTATCAACTTGCACAAGGGAGAGATCCATCATTTTCGTTTTTCCTTCAAAATTTTTACCAAAACTTGTTCTTCTCCTCATTCTCTACTAGATTAGAACTTTGAATTTTCTGATTGGAAGCTTTAATTTTTGTAGATCTAAGTTTTAAACATTTTCGGTTTTTCTTGGTTTTGATCTACTAAACTCCATCATTTTCAAGTTTTAATGGTTTCATGTTGTAGAGAATTGAATTTTACTCAAGATTGAACTTTGAAAATCGAAATTTGGTTAAGAATTGACTTAGTTATGATTTTTGGAGTTTTTAGGGTTCATGGTTCTTCCCTCTCGGTTGAGGGGAAGAAGATGAACAGTGTCCTGTGTCCGCGCCCTCCGCGCGCGCGCGTCCCGCGCCGCGCTGATGGGAGGTCCGCGCCCCTGTATCCCGCGCCCTCCGCGCGCGCGCGTCCCGCGCCGCGCTGATGGGAGGACGCGCCCCCGCGCCCGCGTGGTGCCCGCGCCCGCGTGGTGCCCGCGCCGCGTGGTCTCCCGCGCCGCGTGGTTCTAGCACCAGGCCGCCCTCGCGTGTCCGCGCCTTGCGTGGCCCGTGCCCTCGCGTGTCCGTGCCTTGCGTGGCCCGCGCCCTCGCGTGCCCGCGCCTTGCGTGGTCCGCGCCTTGTGTGTCCGCGCCTTGCGTGGTCCGCGCCCCCGCGTGTCCGCGCCCCCCCGCAACTTGCCAGTCTTGCCTAGCTACAATTGATCTCCATAAACAAATACAAAACCTACACTGGAAAAAGTTTTAGTGGACACAATGAAAGGACTAAGGGGCCATCATAGGCGATGTGTGGAAGGATCAATATATTGCTTAAAAGTGTTTTAGTGTGTCGATATTGTTGTTAAGTGATGTGCAAGGATCTAATATATATTGATTGCTCAAAGTAATTAATTAAGTGTAGAAAACAAAACACGCTAATAAATGACAAATCTTAATTAAGTATGACATAGTTTAGAATTTGTCTGTGAAGCATATCATCCTTCAGATTTTTCGGAGACAAGTTGCCCTAGTATCAAGACACCTAAGTTTAGGACACTGCTATTTTATACTCGCAGTTTTATGAACGTCGTTGGTCCGTCCATCTCGTGGCGGCCTTCCTTTGGTCTCTTGGCCAGAATTTTTAGGAAGTGGAATCCAGTGGTAGCAGGGCCGATGAGTGGATGGCAATAAGGGAAATGATAAATGGCCTACGGGGGTTGACCGCGCGTGCCCGCTTGCCGTGTGTCACCACCCCACAGGCCCTCCTGTTGCCTTCAGGGCCCACCCGCCCCCATCCAATTAAATGATAACACGTGACCCGCGGACTAGGACTACGTAGCATCGCCCTGGCAATAATTATCGATTAATATATGAAATAAAATCCTCTAATTAATTCTTTACTACTTATTTAATATATATCATGCCATCCAAGTACAAACATTGACTATGAGTATATAGTTGTTAACACTAAGTGCGTGACTACAATCAAATTAAGTATACTACTATTCTAAGCAAGCACCCATTTGTTAAAGGCAATGTTGTAAAAATCGGACCGGACCGGCGGTTGGACCGGGTTCAACCAGTTTAAGCCAAAAAATCGGTCCGGTTCGACTAAAATCGGGACTTTTAAAGAACCGTCGATTTTTTGTCAAAACCAGGTTCAACCGCTGAACCGGCAGAACCGGTTCACAATTGAACCGACCAATTTTGGTTATTTTTTCATTGTAAAAAAATTCAAAATAAATTATTATGAGAAATTTGAACCATTTGATTCTTTATTTGGTTTTAATCGACCTTATAGTTGTAAAATTAAACCGAACTAACATACTTATGATCAAACCAAACTAAACCATGAAGTAAATATGGATATTTTATCTATTTGAACCAAACTAAACCAAGTCTATTGAACTCGAATTAAACCGCGGTCGAATCTGGTTGAATTTCGGTCCGACCTATACTAAAAAATTTCGGTCCGATCATCGGTTTGATTTTTAAAACATTGGTTAAAGGACCTTCACGGAAGCAAGGATCCAAATCATCCAACACGTGACATGCCAAACTTTGCATGTTACTTAGTGATAGCGACATTGAGTATTCAACAAGTCCTTGCTTGCCTATATAAGCAAATTCATCTCCAAAGCCTATTCTCCCACCAAAATAAACACATACTTCATAGAAACAAAGGCGTAGTAGACACAATGAAAGGAGCCATCAAATATTTCACTCTCTCCCCACTTCTGTTCTCCTTCACCATACTACTGACCAACCTCTCCTCTGCCAATTTCGTCTCCGCTGCATCATCGACTAACGACTTCATCAGCAAATCCTGCCAGGCCGCCAGCGCCTATCCCGACGTCTGCGTGCTGTCCCTCAAGGCCTACGCTCGCTCCATCCATCGCAGCCCTCGCCAGCTAGCCCGGGTAGCCCTCTCCGTAAGCGCCAGCCAGGCCCACGACGCCTCGAACTTCCTCTCCGGCGTATCGACCGCGGTCGGGCCGGGGAACTCGATGCTGTCCGGAAGTAGCGGCACCGCAAGCTCGTTTGACGACTGCATGGCGGCAATGGCCCGCAGCGCGAACAGGCTGCACAAGTCGGTCAAGGAGCTGAGGCGGCTGGGCCGGTACCGGAGCCGCAGGTTCGTGGCGCGCTTGGCAGACGTGCAGACGTGGGTCAGTGCTGCGCTTACCGACCAGAACGCTTGTCTGATGAGCCTGTCTCCCGGTGGCAGTGTCGACGGTGTCGGAACCGGAGCGGCCATAAGGAAGAAGGTGGAGGAGGCGAGCCGGATGACTAGCAATGCGCTGTCCTTTGTCAACTTGATTGGATCCAGGAACTGACCTAGCAATGGTTTAATTATGTAACTGTACACTCTGTACATGCATGCATGGCATGCTACACGTCTAGTTATTTTGTTAATTAGATAAATACATGATAATTTGTGAAAGTATACATATTCTGCAAATTGATTAGATTGTTTTTTTTTTACTACTTTTCGATGGCGGAAAAGAAAAGAGAATTAGGGTTTTTTAGGTGACTCCTAGTCTCCAACTATCCGAAAATTGTTGTTTTTTTTTTTTACTACTTTTCGATGGCGGAAAAGAAAAGAGGATTAGGGTTTTTTTAGGTGACTCCTAGTCTCGAACTATCCGAAAATTGTTTCTAGGTCCCTACGAATTTCCAATCCTTGTTCAAGGTCCCTAGGATTTTTTTTTTTTTTTTTTATTTTGTGGTCACCGTGAAGGATATCACATTACTGATTCACTAAAACAGAAATGGAAGACTTATGAAAGGAATCCGACCATGCGACCTCTCGTGCAGTAGGAAACAAAGTTTGTCTCTTACGAAATGAACGACACTGAGAAATGCATGTGTTAGGATGTGGGTAAGGTTTATCTAATAGGCTAGCCTTTTGTGTGTTTAATCATAAATAAACTAGGATTAGTTTTTGTTGGGTTTTTGGTTTTTTCTTTAGAAAGATTTAGTCCCACATCGGAAAAAACAAATGTTTGTATCTCTATATATTAGCTTTGCTATTATTGGAGATGCACATGTGGTGTGGAGGTGCACATGGATTTGCCATGTGGGATTATTTTTCTAATGGGAAAAAGGCTAAAATCAACAATTAAAGCATTCATGCTTTTTGCTATTTCCATAGGAGAAGCTGTTCGTGTAGGGCGAATAAAGCTTTGAGCAACGGTGATCATTCACCACAGCAGGAGTTCTTCCATCTTTCGCCAGTCACCTTCTTCGTTGCTGCCAGTAATTCTGATTGTATCTTCTTTTTAGAAGTACTACGATCTGATTGCTGTGATTACGAAATCTTTTTAGATTCTCGTAATATCATAACGATGTCTTTTTAGATCTTCGTTATCCTTGCGCAACCTTCCTAGAAGTGTTGCGTTGGAACATTGTTTTTACAATTGTTTCATATTCTCAGTTTTTCTATCGAAAAATTGTGCCCCGGCAATAACAATCTCAAAGCTTTATTGCTACGATGGAAAACATTAATGCTTCACTCCTAAACACTGACTTCTGTAAATTAGAGAAGTTTGATGGAGAGCATTATCAGGTCTGGAAGAGGAAGGTTTATCTCACTCTTCAACTCAGAGACGTGGATCACGTGCTTCTTGAAGAGGAACCTACCATTCCAGATACTGGGTCTGCTGCCGCAATCTCTGCGGCTACTAAACTTCAGGCCAAGTGGAGAAGGGAGAATAGCATTTGTAGGTTGCTTATCCTGAATGCTATGGAGGATTCCCTAGCAGAATCCTATTCTAAGAAGAATATCGCTAGAGACAAATGGGAGTCTCTAGAAAAACTCTACGAAGAAGACAAGAACCGCAGTAAAATATTTGTGGTTGAAAAATATCACAAGTGGTTCTTTGAGGACGAAAAGTCTATGCTGTCGCAGGTGAAGGAGTTCCTGAAACTGCGACAGAAGCTGGAAGACGAGGCGATGCCCCTCCCCGACAAGTTTGTTGTTGGAGGGATTGTCTCAAAGCTCCCCGCTGGGTGGAGCAAATTCTATGCAAACATGCATAGGAAGAAGTTGGAGATCACCCTTGAAGATCTCTTACAGGAAATCTATGTTGAGGACCAGATGCGGACTCAACTGAAGATGGACACATTGTCCAAGCAATTGGCTAACGCCAATTTGGTTCAGACCAAGGAACCAAAGGAAAAGCAGGCGACTTTCCACAGCAAGAAGAAGAACCCTGACAATCTAAAAGTCAAGGGAACTTCTATCAAGAAAAAGAAGCCAAAGTCTGAAATGCCTTGCTTCAAGTGTGGGAAGAAGGGCCACTTTAAGAATGAGTGCAAAGTTAAGACCAAGCAATCAGAGCAAGGAGAGCCTAGTAAGGTATCTATGATCACTGACGTAGTTGCTATGATTGCACAGGTTGATGCAGTAAGGACTGACTCTGACTGGTGGGTAGACACTGGAGCCTCCTGCCATGTCTGCTCCAGTAAGGAGTGGTTCACCACCTATACACCTACTTCTGAAGTGGTTATGATGGCGAACCAGGCACAAGCTGAAGTGCTCAGGATCGGGACGGTGGTGTTGAAGCTGACTTCGGACAAGTCTCTGACGCTTCAAGGCGTGAAGCACGTACCTGCTATTGCCAAGAACCTGATCTCAGGAGGCCTACTCTGCAAAGCAGGCCTCAGGATGGACATCAATGCTGGCCAGATGGTGATGTCTATCAAAGGAACATATTTCGGAAAAGCTTTTTATACCGAAGGAATGTTCAAAATTCAGCTTGTAAATCAGTCCAATGTAATTAATGTGATTAATGAAGTCACTCATTCTGCTTATACTCTTGAGTTGTGGCATAATAGGCTAAGACATGTTCATTGTAAACGAATAAACAGAATGTCTAGTCTAGGACTTATCTCCAAGTGTGGGGGTAAGGTAAAGAAATGTGAAGTTTGTGCTCAAACAAAGATCACAAAAAAACCCTTTCCTCGGGTTAATCGAAGTACAGATCTTCTGGAGTTGGTACACTCCGATATCTGTGACTTCAAACAGTTCTCTACAAAGGCCGGGATGAAGTATTTCATAAACTTCATCGATGACTTCTCAAAGTATGCATTCGTCTACTTGCTGAAGGCAAAAGACGAAGCATTCGAGAAGTTCAAGGAGTTCAGAGCCGAAGCTGAGCGGCAGACTGGACAACAACTCAAAAGGATAAGAAGTGATCGAGGTGGGAAGTACAGGTCTCATGAATTCGCATCGTTCTGCAAAAAACATGGAATTGTCAATGAGACTACAGCTCCGTACTCTCCTCAATCAAACGGAGTAGCTGAGAGGAAGAACAGGACGTTAACAGAAATGATAAACTCAATGTTGTTGACTGCTGGTCTTCCTAAGTGCTACTGGGGAGAAGCTGCACTGACGGCCACTTTTATTCTAAATAGGGTGCCTCATGCAACTTCTGACATTACTCCTCATGAACTCTGGTTCAAGGTCAGACCTAACTTGAATGTCATTCGAGTGTGGGGGTGTCTGGCATATGTCAAGCTTCCAGATCTGAAGATTCAGAAGCTTGGGACAAGGACTACTAAGACGATCTTTTTGGGGTATGCCGAGAAGAGTGATGCTCGGAGATTTCTTGATATAGAGTCAAATCATATCATTGAATCTCGCGACGCAGAATATTTTGAAGACAAATTTGCACGGCACAAGAATATTATTCTTGCGAATATTCCGAAGAACAATGAGGGTGCGCAAGAAAATGAATTCTTCAATGAAGATGTGGTCCAAGAAGATGTTGTTGTTAAAACAACGGTTGAACCAGAACAAGCTGAGCCGTCAGCTAAGCGTACGAGGAGGCCGAAGGACTTCGGAAGTGGCTTTGTTACCTATCATGTAGAAGCAGATCCGCTTACCTATGATGAGGCGATGAAGACCAGAGACGCGGTTTTCTGGAAGGAGGCGATTGACAAGGAGATTGATTCCATCACCTCAAATAACACTTGGGTGTTGGTTGATCTTCCTGAAGGAGCGAAACCCATCGGATGCAAATAGATCTTCAAGAAGAAGATGAAAGCATGCGGAACTATTGACAAGTTCAAGGCTAGGTTCGTAGCCAAGGGGTTTTCTCAGAAGCAGGGGATTGACTATTTTGACCGTATGCTCCAGTAGCCCGGATGACCACCATCAGAATGTTGATTGCTCTCGCAGCAATACATAAGATGGTGATACATCAGATGGATGTGAATACGGCTTTCCTAAATGGCAAACTGACCGAAGAGATTTACATACAACAGCCAGAGGGATTTATCATCAGGGGTCTTGAAGACAAAGTCTGCAAGTTGGTGAAATCCTTGTACGGTCTTAAACAGGCTCCCAAGATGTGGCATGAGAAATTTGACAAAGTTATAAGGTCAAATGGCTACATGGTCAGCGATACGGACAAGTGTGTTTACACGAAGTTCGCTGATGGAAGAGGTGTGATTGTTTGTCTGTACGTGGACGACATACTTATCCTAGGTACGGATATTAGCTGTGTCACTGAGACAAAGAAGTTCATCTCTAGCAAGTTCAGTATGAAGGACTTGGGGGAAGCTGATGTGATCTTAGGGATCAAGATCATCCGGACAGACACTGGACTAGCGCTGTCACAGTCTCATTATATTGAGAAAATGATCACTCGTTATTGGTATCGGGATCTTCTAGGGATCGATACGCCGTACAGGTGTGATCTGAAGCTGAAGCCTAATTCTGGAGAAAGCGTCAGACAGCTGGAGTATGTAAGCGTAATGGGAAGTTTGATGTATGCTACTACTGCCACAAGGCCTGACATAGCTTTCGCCGTGGGAATGCTGAGTCGTTTCACGAGCAACCCAGGTGCTGAACACTGGAAAGCTGTGAAACGAGTTATGAGATATCTCAAGAAGACACAGACATATGCACTGTACTACAGCGGAGATCCGCAGGTAGTAGAAGGCTTCAGTGATGCCAGTTGGTGCTCAGAGGTGGAGAGCGAGAGGTCCACAGGTGGATTCATTTTCACAATGGATGGAGCTGCTATATCGTGGAAGTCGAAGAAGCAGACTATGCTCTCACGGTCATCCATGGAATCTGAGTTCTTTGCACTTGATACCGCAGTCGAGGAAGCAGAATGGCTTCGGGAGCTCATGTATGATCTTCCAATGGTTGGGCGCAAATACTGGCGATACCGATATACTGTGACAACCAGGCGACTGCGGCGGTGGCATCAAATGATCTCTTCAACGGGAAGAAGAGGACTGTGCGGTTGAAGCACAGGGCAGTACACGATCTTATCAAGAGAGGTGTTATTGCAGTGATTGATGTTCGGAGTCAGGAGAACCTGGCGGATCCGTTCACCAAGGGCCTCAAGTGCCAGCTGGTCGATGACACAGCTTGTAAAATGGGCTTGAAGACATTCTGATATTGGATTATTGTATTCCTACCATAAAGTTTTATGCTAATAGTTCAAAGATTTATCTACTAGGCATCTAGCTTTTGGTTCAAGGGAGGACCACTAATCGACAAAATATGAGGAACGGTGGGTACATGTTCTATTGGGCATGGAGAGGTTTCGGACCTATAACCACTGTTGTCTACTATTATTTTCTGCGGAAAATGGTTCCTGTGGGAAGGTTGGCTTAATTGCCTTAATGAGTTCTCAGGCAGAGTGAATGCCTGGAGTGCTTTTACAGGAAGCACGGTAGAGCAGCACTACAAGGAGTGAAACTCCATGCTACAGTGGGGTGACTCCACAATGAGGTTCCTATATGTGGGGTGCTGCCCAGGAATAGGATAAAGCCTCGGCTTTGCAGGCCAAGTCACAGCGACGTAGCACCGCAAATAGGCAGTTAGCCTAATGCTGTATGTTAAATATAAAGAGGGGTGTAGTCAGTACTACAAAGAGGAGGAGTTCCTGTCACGCCCCAGAACCAGAATACTGGAGAGCGGGGGCGGACACAGCCAGCTACGTATAATGAAATGGAATCCATCTCATTATACGGTCACGGCTGTCTAGAAATATGAGGGTTTATCTACAAGCCATCAGTCTCTTAAGGTCATAAATTATCCTATTGTCTCAATCTCAACCAACTAATAATAATTGCAAGATATCAGATCACCAAATATACAATTGTAAGGCGTCCCAAACATTACATATCCAGATGATCATGAAGCTAGTCGTACAAAATATAAGGACTAGCAAGAGTTAAGTCATACATGATCAACCTCGAGTTGCCAATCATGATTACAGCCCGTAGGCAGACAGAAATAAAGTGCATCGAGCTAACAAGTGCTCGTCGGCTAAACGCCTTAAAGAATAATGTACAATAGAGTGGGAGAACAAAAGAAACCCACTCGTTGCCCGGGTTCCGTCTAGTGGTCACCATCGGACTGGAAGACAGGTAGATCCTTTGCTGCTGCTCCGGTATCTGGCCATACAAAACCAGCTGGGTCAGACCCCAGAAAGAGCAAGTGCCACAAAGGAGGCCACAAAATAAGAACTAAAGCCAGCAAATTAGCACAATAATATAATTACATAATAAGAGATAGTAATTTAAGAAAAGCATGATAGGTGAATATAAAAGACAATCTTGTACATAATCGATAAAAGACAGAACATATGGAAAGCATGGCAGGATGATATACGATGAGATAACCATGGGACTATTCAGATAACCAGGTTACAACCCGTAAACCAAACAGGGACCGAGGTTGTAACACTTCGTCTGAACAGAACTTGGTTTCTCCCACCATTTATCGGCAAGGTAAATATAAGAAATCTGGTCATGCAATTATTCATGATATAGAATTAAGATAAAGCACGAGTAAGCGTGTCATGTCAGAAATTGTACAGGATCAGGACGAGACAAGGCTGGACTAGACTCCATCCAATCAATCACGGCCAAGCAATAAATACGGCTTGCTACTTTAACTAACTAGGGTTATCACAGGCCTAGCTACTAGCAAGATGCAATGAGAATTCCAAGTTCGGTTACCTGTTTGTTACTACCTGAGTGATCCCAGCAAGAAAAGGAAAAGATAGCAGGATATAGCAGACACACTGTAGTAAGATACATGTGTCCTAAGGTACCACGCTCGACGGCGGGCTGGAAGTGCGCTCATCTCGACGGATAGCAACAAATCCCAAGTATATATATGTATATAAGGCCGGGACCAAAGGGGCAACGGATAACTGGAAAATTCTCCATGAACTATTTGATCAATCTAGTCATTAATCCTAGCCATATTCAGTATGAATCCCTGACCGTGAGAAACCAGGGATTCATGTCCTAGACATGATGCAAGACAAGACAGGTTCATTTGTACAAACACATTCACCCACGGTGTCCAGGCCATTTATTCTTGTCAAGTCGTGTTAGCCGTCGCAACAGCATTAAGTTATCAAGTCATGCTACAAGTCAGGAGTGCGCCGCCACGGGCCACAATCAAGTTATCAAGGATTAATTACAAGTTACAAGTTAGGTGTGCACCCACCGGGTCACTAGCAAGGAGGTCAGAGAATACCAGGATCATAATTCACAGAAAATCCCGAGAACCGAACTAGTCATAACCAATTACTTGAAAATCGTGTTAGGCCGTGTCGGGTCAAGATAGTCGTGTTGTGTTGAACAGATCTCAGAAAAACCAAATCCACAAAAGAGAAACCAAGTCGAGAAATAAAACCAATACTCCAAGAACCAATGGGTTAAGCAAGGGGTCAGGAGGGTGGGTATACGTGCAAGAGCACGCACGCAGGGGGAGCATACACGCAAAAGCACGCACGCAGGAGAGCAGCGTACGCACAAAAGCACGCACGCATGAGAGCTGCGTACGCACAAAAGCATGCACGCAGGAGGAGCTGCGTACGCACAAAAGCACGCACGCAGGGGGGACATCGTAAGCACAAAAGCACGCACGCAGGGGAAAACGTACGCTCAGGTCATGCGTACGCTCAAGTCTGCGTACCAGGGCACGCTCAAGTCTGCATACCAGGGCACGCTCAAGTCTGCGTACCAGGGCTCGCTCAAGTCTGCGTACGCAAGAGACACGCTTCCAATAGGAAGCGTACCCAAGTCTGCATACGCAAGAGACACGCTTCCAACAGGAAGCGTACTCAAGTCTGCGTACGCAAGAGACACGCTTCCAACAGGAAGCATACTCAAATCTGCGTACCAGCGCTAAAGAGTGCGCGCAGCTCAGTGGCGTAAGCTAAGAAGCTCTGCACACTGCTCACTGTCTTCTCCAAACAGCAAGAACTCCATGGTTGAACCCAAGGCTTCAAAGTTCATAACTTGGCCATCCGAACTCCAAATCCGGATTTCTAAAGTTTCAACTTGGGTGAAATTGAATTCTCTACTACATAGAAACATCAAAACCCATAAAAATCCAACTTAAATGGATCAAAACCATATTTATCCGAAAATAAAGAAAACTTAGATATAGAACAATGGAGACTCCAAATCACAAAATGCCAAGTTCTAAAGTTGATCACCATGTCCTAATCTAGCAAATGGACAAATAAAATAGGGTTCTCATGTGGTGGCAAGGTATACTTGCCTATGGGTGTGGAGAGTTGTGTGGAGGAAGAAGAAGAAAAAGAAGAAGAAGAAGAAGAAAAAATTAATGGAGGAGGTAATGAAGAGAGAGAGTGTTAGGTGGGGATTATAAAGAGGGTGGGATGTGGTGGAATGAAGGTGGAGCATAGGCTAAGGTGTTCCAATACACATTAAACCAAACCAAACCAACTCAAACCAATTAAAACCGAGCCATGTCCAAACCCAAAATACGAGAAATACCGAAATTCCACAAGTTGAGAAAAATAAAAATACATGCCAAAATCCAGATACGAGTATAAATACGAAATACGGGAAATACGGAAAATGAGGGTGACAGTTCCTCATGTTAAAGTAGCACGACACCACCATGAGGTACCCGGTTAGGGATAAAGCCTCGTCCTTGCACGCCATGTCATTGTGGCGTAATACCGCAAGGGAGCCTAAGGCTTCATGCTGGGTAGTTTGGCACTACAAAGAGGCGGTTGCCTCATGCTACTGTAGTATGACACTACGATGAGGTTCCCGGTACGGGATAAGGCCTCGGCTTTAAGCTATGTCATAGCGGCGTAGCACCGCAAGGGAAGCGCAAAGCGCTTCATGCCATGTCTCTTTATAATGAACTCACCTATAGTGTATGACAGAGATATCAGGCCGTCTCTTGAGGGTAAACTTGTAGACACCCAAAATTATATACTGAAATCAGGCTGACACAGGGCCTTTAATGTGTAGCCAGAAGCACATGTAACTACATTATGTGAGTGAAAAGAATTTCAGCTATGATGCAGAATTCAAGGCTTAGTCCATTCTTGTATTATAGCTTGATTTTTGACCCATGCGAGAAGATTCAAGTCGTAAGCGACATCTCTCCTAATGCATGATGGACAGTTACTGTGGGGAACACTTATATCCATATATAGAGATATGTGGGGGATTGTTGGGTTTTTGGTTTTTCCTTTAGAAAGGTTTAGTCCCACATCAGAAAAAACAAATGGTTGGTATCTCTATATATTAGCTTTGCTATTAATGGAGATGCACATGTGGTGTGGAGGTGCACATGGGTTTGCCATGTGGGATTATTTTTCTAATGGAAAAAAGGCTAAAATCAACAATTAAAGCATTCATGCTTTTTGCTCTTGGGAAATTTATTTCCATAGGAGCTAAGCCCCGTTGGGGCTTAGCGACTCGGACTCGGACTCGGACTCGGACTCGGACTCGGACTCGGGCTCGGACTCGGGCTCAAGGGCTCATGAGGCGTAATGTGGCATTTTGTTGGCGCACTTTGCACTTAGCACGTCAGCATCGTCGCTAGGCACATAGTATGCTTAAGGTACGCTCGTTGCTCGAGCCACTTGCGCGACCACGTTGCGCGGCCCGTTACGCGAGTCCAGTTACGCTGGCCCAGTTACGCAGCCCAGCACGCAGCCCAGTACGCCCAGTACGCGCAGTGTGTGCAGCATACGCAGCGTGCGTAGAGTGCGCAGTGTGCGCAGCGTACGCAGTGTGTGTAGAGTGCGTAGTGTGCGTAGGGTGCATAAAAGGGGCTGTGTGCGTAAAGTGTAAATTACGCTGGTGGCACAACTTCCAGCAGAACGTGTCCTTGCATGTTCTGAGCGGTTGCTCCATGTTCGGGGTGGTTACTACCACGTCCCTAACATTGTGCTAACCGGGCAGTTGTTGCAGGGGCTTATATAAGGCCTCCTCCTCCTCTCTCACAGGTAACAGAACAGAACAGAAAGAGAAGCCACCAGAGAGTTTACGAAGTGTTCTTTAGCACAAGTAAACAAAGATTTTCAGATGTGTTCTTTAACACAGTTCTGATCTGCAGCCTTCGAGAGAGAGAGGAAAGGCGCCGCACCAGCGTTGCTTTTGTACGGGAGTTCGTGTCCGTCCGAGGAGTCAGAAGAGCAGGAGTGTTCCAAGTTCTCCGACGAACTTGCTGGTTCCTGGAAGCTGTTCGTGTAGGACGAATAAAGCTTTGAGCAACGGTGAACATTCACCCCAGCAGGAGTTCTTCCATCTTTCGCTAGTCACCTTCTTCGTTGCTGCCAGTAATTCTAATTGTATCTTCTTTTTAGAAGTACTATGATCTGATTGCTGTGATTACAAAATCTTTTTATATTCTCGTAATATCATAACGATATCTTTTTAGATCTTCGTTATCCTTGCGCAACCTTCCTAGAAGTGTTGCGTTGGAACATTGTTTTTACAATTGTTTCATATTCTCAGTTTTTCTATCGAAAAATTGTGCCCCGGCAATAACAGTTTTTGGTGGTAAATAATAATAATAAGGGAAAACTTATCAAATGCTCAAAAATTGCAAAAGTTTTATGAAAAATACAACGCAAAATAATATTTTATCGCATGTCCAGAATTAGCAAAAAATATATAAAAGGATACAGAATGACCTTTTTGCCCTTCTAATTTATTGAAAACACACACGAAATCTACTCTTAAAAAAAACGTTTCGATTCTTCATCTTCTTCCATACGCTGCTCACTTTAGAATTGAGGTTTTCTCCTCCAAAATCTTCAAACCTTACTTCAAAAACTCGTCAGTGACTCTCCATTCGCAATCTTCACACAATATCGTCATCATCAGTTCCTACTTCATCATCATCATCAGCATCAACTGAAACCCCACTTCATCATCATCAGCAGCATCAACTGGAACCCCAGTTAGAGAAAAAAAGAGTTGATGTGAAGAGAATTAAGAGTTTTTTGTCATTCTCCGTGTTAAAATCACGGAGAATGTCATTATCCATTTAAACACACGGAAAATAGCATTTTTCTGTGTTAAAATGTAGGAGAATGGTCATTCTTCGTGTTAAAATAACGGAGAATTGCCATTTTGTGTGTTAAAATGATGAAAAATGGCCATTCCTCGTGTTAAAATGAATGAGAATGGTCATTCTCCGTATTAAAATCACGGAGAATTTTCATTCTTCGTGTTAAAATGACGAAGAATGGCCATTCCCCATTGTAAAATCATGAAGAATTGTCATTCTCCGTGTTAAAATCACAGATAATTGTTATTTCTGTATTAACATGCAGGAGAATAGTCATTCTCCATGTTAAAATTACGGAAAATGGTCATTCTCTGTTGTAAAATTACATAGAATGGTCATTTTTCGTGTTAGAATGCAGGAGAATATGGCCATTCTCTGTGTTAAAATTATGTAGAATGGCCATTCTCAGTGATAAGATCACGGAGAATGGCTATTCCCGTGTTAACATGCAGGAGAATAATCATTCTCCGTGTTAAAAATATAGAGAATGGTCGTTCTCCGTTGTAAAATTACGTAAAATGATCATTCCCCGTGTCAGAATGCAGGAGAATGGCCATTTTTCGTATTTAAAGCACGGAGAATGACTATTCCCCGTGTTAATTAAGATCACGAAGAATGATCTTTTTTTCTCCTTTTTTTTTAAAGTATATATTGATTGATATCATACTTTTCATTGTTGTTTGTTTTATATCAGTGCAAACAACCTGTCACGCCCCGCTCCCGTAGGAGCGATCGTCCTCGCTAAGGTGTGATGCCGCACGGGCCTAGGTTGCGCCCGTGCAAGGCCAAGTCCAGAAACGGCCGATTTGAGCTAGGCCACAGAGTCGCACAGAGTGTCCCCATTTGCAGCAGAAAATAAATGAACACAAGTTGAAGTGAATTCAAACTCTTTTATTGATTTTTAAGAAGTTTACAAGCGGTGCTAGGCCGATATTACAAATCGCTCAAGCTCTCTCTCTTTGAAACATAAAAGGCGTGCCAAGTGGCTTACAAGATGGAATGATTCATGGCGATGTTCCGATACATTATGTCCTGTATAGGGTGCTTCATCTCCTTGCAACGCTCCAAGGCTCCAGAGATAGCTCCGCGCCTTAGCACATTCTAATGGAAGCTCCGCACCCGCCGACGATACCTGCATCCTGCAAGTAGACTGTGGGGTTATCAGTACATTGTTATGCACTGGTGGGGAGGCTAGCTCGCCCACAATGCTATCATTACCAAACACGTATCATTTACTTTTGTGTATCTCTATCATTCATTGTCTTTCTAATCTTGCCTTAGGATCAATTTCATGGCATATGTCATAACCTATCCCGTGTTGCCAAATTCAAGTGTCGCATGGAAATACATGCACGACTTACCCATACTTACCGTCCGGCCTTCCCTGTCCAAAGTAAACCAAGTTAGTCAACAATTCATATGGAACAACATAATGTGATTCTTGGAAACATTCGATATCAAGGGCGTGTCCCTGCCTCAGTTACTAGCGCATCGTAGGTGTATTCTCTAATTCATTGTACGAAGTATTCATTATCATTTGGTATGATACATTTCAAGCTTATTCAGAAGGTACTTTGTTCAGATTAACTTAGACTACTTTGATTTTAATGCAAGGACTTGCACGTGGATCGCCACCAGCAAAGCCCACTTAATCTATATGCATCGGTCGCTGGCATCACAAGCCATCCTGGACATATTCTCCCTTGCTAATTTCTCACCTATCACTGTGTGCGGCTGGTACACATCTGATAGTCTCTTAAAATTACCCCTCACTTACGTCTCCTGGGTGGCCAAGCCCCCCCCCCAGTTACGCCAGTAAGCCCCTTTTGATTCCGTCCGGACCGGCAAGTCCTTCACACTTTGACCATGCCGCGGAATCCCTTTCTCTTTACGACACAGCATACGCCACCCCTCGTTCGTACCGTTTGTCCACGACCATTTCGTATTAACTTGTCTTTTTTAACATAACGGCTGTCTCTGAGCCGTAGGCTAACCCTTAGCCTTCTTACGTTATCGACCAGGTTGGCGTCCGTGCAGCGCGGGTAGCGACCCCCGTTGCACGTGTCCGTCACACCTGTCGCTAACCATTCTTTTCTTTCTTATCTTTCGTTCATTCTTTCTTTTCTTTCTTTCTTTCAGTTGTTCGTTCGTTCATTGGTTCTTTCACATATTTGTTCATTCATTCGTTGATTCATTCATTCACTTATTCATTTATACATTTTGCAACTCCTTGTGCGGGAGTCGCCTTGGCGACCCATTTGTCCCATAGCCTTTCAATGTTGCTAAACTCTACTCGGAACGACTATGTTGATAGTCTTCCCGTTTTATTGTTGTAAACCATTCATTATTTTGTTGTTGAACACAAGCTTGTGCCTTAGCACGAGCGTGGAGCGCGGTGCGAGAGTTCTCGTATTTTTCATATTCTTTTCCATATTCTATACAAGCATACAATATGGGATTATTCCCTTAGCTAGGTGCGTTGAGTCATTTTATTAGCATGTACGGTGTTATCGCCTAGCGATTTCAGTGATAGTGTCCGTATTGTTATGTGTCTAGGCTAAGCACAGATAGGTTCATCGGAGCCACCCACCTTAGCGATGTTTGTATCGGCCGAGCGATACTCCGAGCGCGCCTTTGAAAGTCTAAGTCTGGATTCCTCTTGACGGGCCAATGTAAGCCTTGTATCTATTCTTTATTAGGTCGATGCCAACTCTTCGGGTCGACGGCTCGTTCGAGTCGTTGCACTTGCCGTTTGAATCGGCGTTCCGCTATGGCGGAGCGGGGCATTACATAATACACCACTCAAAACAAATCTCGTCCTCGAGACTTCCTGAGTGCAGGTCATCCTACCGTTCCCTAACTCATGTTGTGTGCGTATCTTAGACAATTCTATCGAACGGCTCTATCGTTCGATGGCATCGAACCATACTCGATACCTGTTCAAGTTTCGTGTCGCATATGTTTGGTCGATTTCATTCAATGACTTCTTATTCATTTTAGAGTTGATGGTACTTATTCAATTGTCGCATTTCTTCGACTTGGTTGCTATTTCGATGTATCATGGGACTGAAACGGTCGTACGAGGTGCATTATAATTTGTCAAATGCGAGTGTCGTAGGCTGAGGCAAACTCACTTTCGTTTACGCGCATCGCAACATCCACTTGCAGCTGCATTCGAGTTCATCATATCGCTGAGTTTGGATCGTGCACGTATCTAAGGCATCCCCCGAACACGTACATTTCAACTAAGCTTAGCGATTAGCGAAGTCGGACAAGCTACTCGTGATAGTTTTGATTTGTCGATCGTTTCGCTAACTTCGATTTAAAACCGAACTCATGTGTGTATCACATATCGTTTATCTCGGTCCTCGAGACGATTTGATTCGCTTCTCAAGCGTTATTGTCCACGAAATCAGTATGATTTCTTCTTAGCGGAGTCGACCAAGTTTAAGCAATTTTCGTCCGATTCAAGACCAAGTATTGTAATATCATCGAGTACGTCTTCCAATCAATGATTCAATTCGTTATCCCAACTTTACTTACGCATCATCCATTCCTATCTTTTCCTTCGTTTGGGGCCAATCTTGCCGTCGTCCACGTACACTCCCAGTTCCCCGTCCTACTCTAAGTCTTGTTGCCCAAGTCTATCGTCCGTCCAGACGATACTGTAAATGCCATCGCACAGGTTCAATCACTCGGCATAGGGTCGTCTACCTATCCGCTAGGTCAGCTCACAAGGTCATAGTTACAAGTCAAGTCCGTGGCTCATCGTGCAAGGTCGTTGCACGACGCTAGCCCCAAATCCTATGGTCAAACCATTTGTTTGCTTGTACGGGTGTTTCTACCCAAGCTCGCGTCACTCAGATTTCTAAACATCGAGCACGATCACCTAATTTATATCAAGACTTACGTTGCACATACTCAATTCCGTTCAATCACCAGTTCTAACCAATTCGTGTATTCGATCACGAGGTCATCCAGCTCGTCAATACATTGCGCCCCAATCTCACGCGAGTCCGATTATCCACGGCGGTTCATGAATCACCATGCACGCTCCCGCGGAATAATCATTCTCATCGGGGCATAACTCTTGTTTGAGTTTTAGACTAACCCATTCTCGATACGAGGATTGGACCTACTCAATCCTCAAGTTCAATCTTTCAAGCACATAAATTCATTCTCGAGTCCACCTTCGCATCAAACCACAAGTCGAAGCATACGAATTGCCACGCCATGCAAGTGTCGATCACTCCCGCTGTATGAATCACCATACCAGCGCTCACGCGGAGTGATAGCCCTATTCGGCGTGACGCATGTGCGAGGCTGAAGTTGCGCTCGCATAAGACAAGAATGTCAACGTTGTGGTTATCGACGAAGCAAATCCAAACATTCCATTTCCTCCAAGCCAAGATCTCTATTCGATAGTCCGACCGTCATGCGTTCAACTAGAAAATCCTCGAGCCAAGTTTATCTTTTCCTCGACACATTTTTAACATCCCAAGTATAGCATCCAACGGAACAATGACATTTGCACGACCGTCATTCGTCGAGTCAGAGTGCCCCCGAGTTATCGTATATCGATCTTTGATACGCCTTAATACCATCGACGATATACGTAACCTGACGATCTTCCTTTGCAACCAATTTCGAGTCGTGCGACGATGCCGTTGTCCGAGTTGGATATTCCACAATTTCATTTAATATTCAAGATCAAGTTCCGTCGCTCTTCCTCAAGCTCATTTCAAGATCGTTGTTCTAAACCCAAGTCACACTTTCTTTGAATCAATCCGAAATCGTACGCGCGATCCTCTAGGTTTCCTCGATCAAGACCATTCATTTCCATTCATCATTCTGAACCATTTTCTAACTCGCATTGTCCATTGACAAGTTGTCCAACGACATCTCGTTCGGGACTTTTGAAGTCACAACCAACTAAGCGTGACACATTCTAAGGCTTTGCGCGATCACATCGCCTCGCCAACATACTCGTTCTATCCGTAAATCCTTTAGTCTCGCTCGAACAATTTTAATGACGTCCATACACCACTCAGGGTTCGAGCCACTCGACTAGTCATCGACACTCATTTTTATTCTTCTCCGAGCCTATCACATACACCACTCGAATTTAAGCCATACGATCTAGTCCTCAATCACGTTCGTGTCATGCGCTAAGACATCCTTCAGATTCGTTTGACGAATCTCTAGCATAATCGCTCACGTCGCCTCGACGTACTAAGTCGTTCACACTAATCCTCAAAATCCAAGCCAATCTTTTGGGTACGCCTAAGCGTTAACTCGATAGCGTTCCTATCGATAGACACTCAAAGTGTACCTCCGTTCTCGATCGAGCGATACTTGATATCGCTCGCAACCCGATTGCACCCAAAAGTCGAGGTGCGCGACACGCGGACTAAGTTGTGCCGCATAACCATCTCATGCGGACTACATTCCGAGTTTGCACGCTCAATTGCTAGGGTCATCGTAGGACTAGTTAGGCATGCACGCGACATGTTAACTTTGCATGTGTTCTCTATCGAGTCAAGTTTAACATCGTTCGGCACAAAGGCCGTCGCCTATCGATCCCGTTCAACCGAGCACTCGTACGAGCTTTTGAAAGTATTAGACTTATTGTATGGAACATCCCAAGGCACAACGAGAGAGAGCGCATACTTCTTTTGTATCAAACGAGCTTTCAAAACTGAGAAAATCGAAATGAAGTCCAAGGACGTGAAGCCGTGCTCTGATACCAATCTTTCACGCCCTGCTCCCGTAGGAGCGATCGTCCTCGCTAAGGCGTGATGCCGTACGGGCCTAGGTTGCGCCCGTGCAAGGCTAAGTCCAGAAACGGCCGATTTGAGCTAGGCCACAGAGTCGCACAGAGTGTCCCCATTTGCAGCGGAAAGTAAATGAACACAAGTTGAAGTGAATTCAAACTCTTTTATTGATTTTCAAGAAGTTTACAAGCGGCGCTAGGCCGATATTACAAATCGCTCAAGCTCTCTCTCTTTGAAACATAAAAGGCGTGCCAAGTGGCTTACAAGATGGAATGGTTCATGGCGATGTTCCGATACATTATGTCCTGTATAGGGTGCTTCATCTCCTTGCAACGCTCCAAGGCTCCAGAGATAGCTCCGCGCCTTAGCACGTTCTAATGGAAGCTCCGCACCCGCCGACGATACCTGCATCCTGCAAGTAGACTGTGGGGTTATCAGTACATTGTTATACACTGGTGGGGAGGCTAGCTCGCCCACAATGCTATCATTACCAAATATGTATCATTTACTTTTGTGTATCTCTATCATTCATTGTCTTTCTAATCTTGCCTTAGGATCAATTTTATGGCATATGTCATAACCTATCCCGTGTTGCCAAATTCAAGTGTCGCATGGAAATACATGCACGACTTACCCATACTTACCGTCCAGCCTTCCCTGTCCAAAGTAAACCAAGTTAGTCAATAATTCATATGGAACAACATAATGTGATTCTTAGAAACATTCGATATCAAGGGCGTATCCCTGTCTCAGTTACTAGCGCATCGTAGGCGTATTCTCTAACCCATTGTACGAAGTATTCATTATCATTTGGTATGATACATTTCAAGCTTATTCAGAAGGTGCTTTGTTCAGATTAACTTAGACTACTTTGATTTCAATGCAAGGACTTGCACGTGGATCGCCACCAGCAAAGCCCACTTAATCTATATGCATCGGTCGCTGGCATCACAAGCCATCCTGGACATATTCTCCCTTGGTAATTTCTCACCTATCATTGTGTGCGTCTGGTACACATCTGATAGTCTCTTAAAATTACCCCGCACTTACGTCTCCTGGGTGGCCAAGCCCCCCCCCCCCCCCCCCCCCCAGTTAAGCCCGTAAGCCCCTTTTGATTCCGTCCGGACCGGCAAGTCCTTCACACTTTGACCATGCCGCGGAATCCCTTTTTCTTTACGGCACAGCATACGCCACCCCTCGCTCGTACCGTTTGTCCACGACCATTTCGTATTAACTTGTCTTTTTTAACATAACGGCTGTCTCTGAGCCGTAGGCTAACCCTAAGCCTTCTTACGTTATCGACCAGGTTGGCGTCCGTGCAGCGCGGGTAGCGAGCCCCGTTGTACGTGTCCGTCACACCTGTCGCTAACCATTCTTTTCTTTCTTATCTTTCGTTCATTCTTTCTTTTTTTTCTTTCTTTCACTTGTTCGTTCGTTCATTGGTTCTTTCACATATTCGTTCATTCATTCGTTGATTCATTCATTCACTTATTCATTTATACATTTTGTAACTCCCTGTGCGGGAGTCGTCTTGGTGACCCATTGGTCCCATAGCCTTTCAATGTTGCTAAACTCTACTCGGAACGACTATGTTGATAGTCTTCCCGTTTCATTGTTGTAAACCATTCATTGTTTTATTGTTGAACACAAGCTTGTGCCTTAGCACGAGCGTGGAGCGCGGTACGAGAGTTCTCGTATTTTCCATGTTCTTTTCCATATTCTATACAAGCATACAAGATGGGATTATTCCCTTAGCTAGGTACGTTGAGTCATTTTATTAGCATGTGCGGTGTTATCGCCTAGCGATTTCAGTGATAGTGTCCGTATTGTTATGTGTCTAGGCTAAGCACAGATAGGTTCATCGGAGCCACCCACCTTAGCGATGTTTGCATCGGCCGAGCGATACTCCGAGCGCGCCTTTGAAAGTCTAAGTCTGGATTCCTCTTAACGGGCCAATGTAAGCCTTGCATCGATTCTTTATTAGGTCGATGCCAACTCTTCGGGTCGACGGCTCGTTCGAGTCGTTGTACTTGCCGTTTGAATCGGCGTTCCGCTATGGCGGAGCGGGGCATTACACGATCGAGAAGCTCAAAGAGACAAATAAAAGGCTCAGAAATGAGAAAAACGAGCTTCAGAAATAAGTTGAATCGTTATAGAATAAAGCCATTAAAAATGACCTAATCGTCGAAAAACTTTAAATCTCTCCTAGAAGATGATGATGATGATGATGACGAGCGATGATCGGAGTTCAACTGAAGAAAAGCACAGTGAACTACGAACAATCTTTGTAATTTTTGCTGAAGATGAGAGCAATGGAATTCAGATCTCTCGTGAAGAAGAAGAAGATAAAAATCATAATCAAAATCTGAGTTTGTGAATTCAAATACATATATATGACCACATTTGCACGAAGGGGTGGCTATGGTATTCTCAAAATGGCAATTTTGTAAATACTGAGCATCTAAAGGGAATCTTGAAATATTTAACGTGAAAAAAAACATAATGTTGGATATTTCATAAAACCCACCATGTGGGTGGATTTTTCATAAACATCCACCCCGAAAGTGGGTATCTCAGCAATTTCTAGTAATAATAATAATTATTATTATTATTATTATTATTATTATTATTATTATTATTATTATTATTATATATATATATATATATATATATAGTGTGGGACAATCTCCTATAGCGGGCGATTTGCGACAAGCTTTCGACTGACGACGTGCTAGCAGGTATGGGATTCTCTTTTGTCTCTCGATGTAACTGCTGCCACTTGCCAGGTGTTGAGTCGATCGATCATGTCCTGACGAAGGGGGAGCTTGCGCATGGGGTGTGGGAGTGGTTTACTGCGGGTCTTGGAGTGAATGGGAGTCATGGGGGTATCAGAGACGGAGAGGTTGGGTGCTGGTTGGCTCCGGGACATAGGGAGATTGCCAGGGTTCATGCCGCGGCAGTCGTATGGGTGTTATGGAAAAATAGAAACAAGGGCAGGTATGAGGGGAACCCAACAATATACGATCTTCGAGGTTGCTAGACAAAGCAACAAGGCTATGGCCGGAAGAGCGGTTACGACGGAGGACTGAGTTCTTACTGGAGTTGGGGGTGATTACTATACATGGGATCATTAAGGTTTTTTGTTTTGGTTCCTTTTTTGACATTCAGTATAGGTTCTAAGCTTTTTGGATAGAGCTTAGAGGTGGTCGGGCCACCTCTGTTTTGTCTTGCTCTTTTTCCCTCAATCAATATATTTTTGTTTTCCTATATATATATATATATATATATATATATATATATATATATATATATATATAGAGAGAGAGAGAGAGAGGATCCGGATCAAGATACCTGCCCGCAGAGCCCCGACGAAGCCTCGCCCCCCCTGCACCATCGGATCGAGCGAGGCCCGCGAGGGGCCCACGCGATGACGCGCGATCCAACTGCCAAGGATCGCGGGGCTTCGACGGGGCTCCGAAAACGGGGCTCCCGATCCGGACCCATATATATATATATATATATATATATATATATATATATATAAAATAAAATAAAATAAAATATATATATATAATTGTGTTGCAGACTCCTCGTCCAAAGCACTACAAACTCAACTTGAAGACCATACTCCCAGCCCTATGGCCCGAACTTGAATCGCACCACACCCGCACTACATCTGCATATGCATCCAGCCCGCACTTTTATACCCCACATGGAATTAAATGTGCTTTCCCCGTTGCTCTAACCTGCAACCTCTTGGGGGGGATATGTCTCACTCTAACCACATAAGCTAGAGGTCCTTGGCTATATATATATGTTTGTGTAGAGAGAAAGAGAGATACGATTTTGTGATTTGAGAGTTTGATTATGTCACGCCCCAGAACCAGAATACTGGAGAGCGGGGGCGGACATAGCCAGCTACGTATAACGGAATGGGATCCACACCGCTATACGGTCACGACTGTCTAGATATGTGAGGGTTTCACTACAATCCATCAGTCTCTTAAGGTCATAAAATAGCCTATTGTCTCAATCTCAACCAACTAATAATAATCACAAGATATCAGATCTCCAAATATACAATTGTAAGGCGTCCCAAATATTACATATCCAGATGATCATGAAGCTAGTCGTTACAAAATGTGAGGACTAGCAAGAGTTCAGTCATACATGATCAACCCCCGGGACTTGTCAATCATGTTACAGCCCGTAGGCGGACAGTAAGTAAGTACAAATCGAGCTAACACTTGCTCGTCGGCTAAACACCTCAAAAGAATAATTTACAATATTACAGTGGGAGAACAAAAGAAACCCACTCGTTGCCCTGGTTACGCCTGGTGACCACCATCGGGCTGGAAAGCAGGAAGATCCTTTGGTGCTGCTCCGATATCTGGCCATACAAAACCAGCTGGGTCAGACCCCAGAAAGAGCAAGTGCCACAAAGGAGGCTTCACTTAAGAACTAAAGCCAGCAAATTAGCACAATAATATAATTACATAATAAGAGACAGTAATTTAAGAAAAGCATGATAGGTAATTATAAAAGATAATCTTGCATAGGATCACTAAAAGGCAGGACATATGGAAAAGCATGTCAGGATGATATACGATGAGATAACCATGGAACTATTCAGATAGCTAGGTTACAACCCGTAAACCAAACAAGGACCAGGGTTGTAACCCTTCGTCTGAACGGAACTTGGTTTCTCTCACCATTTATCGGCAAGATAAATATAAGAAATCAGGTTAAGTAACAATCTGGAGCGACAATCATTATAGTGACAATCTGGAGTGACAATCATTATAGTGACAATCTGGAGTGACAATCATTATAGTGACAATCTGGAGCGACAATCATTCAATCATTCTGGTATAATCTTGCAATCAATCAATTCTAGACAATACCATACTGGACTAGACTCCATCCAATCAATCACGGCCAATCATTGTCTACGGCTTTCTACATTAACTAACTAGGGTTATCACAGTCCTAGTTACTAGCAAGATGTAATGAGATGCTCCAAGTAGTCACAGGCCCTGCAGCTATCCAGGTTATCCAGGCAATCATTATAGTGACAATTTAGAGAGTACAATGCATTAGAGTGACAATAGAGTTCAATCATTTAAAGTGACAATCAAGAGTGCCCTACATAACAGTGGGCTGGAAATGTGCCCTACTCGTCGGCAGGCTACAAGTCCAAACATTTGTGGCCGGGGTAACGGGATCGCCTGTAACTGGGGAACATCTCTTCATGACTAGTGAATTATACTAATTATTAACCTTAGTCCAATTCCGTAGGTACTCCTGACCGTGGTACTCAGGAGTCCCCTCCTAGACATGATGCAAGACATGACTGGATTATTTGTACAAGCACAATCGCCCACGGTGTCAGGATTAATTATACAGATCATGTCATGTCAGGTAGCCGTCGCAACAGCTATTCAAGATATATCAGGTCAGGTTATCATACCAAGTGTACTTTGTCAGGAGTGTGCCACGGCGGGCCACTATCAGGTCATGTCAGGCTATTATGTCAGAAGTGCACCACTACGGGTCACTATCACGTCATGCTCAATTATCAATTCGAAACATATTAAGTAAATTCATGATTATCAAGTTCAGGACAAAAAGGCGTAAGGATATAAAATGGACGTTAAATATCTAATAAAATATTAATATACAGGGCCATAGAAGATCAAGGGTAATCAGGCTACGCTCAAGCCAGGCTACGCTCAGGCTAGCGTACGCTCAGGTCTGTGTAACAAAGGATCCATACACTCCCAATGGGAAGCGTACGCAAGGGTCAGCGTACACAAGGGCACGCTCAAGCTACAGGTCAGCGTACGCTCAAGCTAGCGTACGCTCAAGACATGCTGCCAATAGGCAGCGTATCAAGGTGAGCGTACGCTCACTAAGGAGCAGCGTACGAAGGCTAGCGTACGCTCACTAGAAGGCAGCGTACGAAGGCTAGCGTACGCTCACTAAAGAGCAGCGTACGAAGGCTAGCGTACGCTCACTAAAGAGCAGCGTATGACTCAGCGACGTAAGCTAAAAAGCAAGCTCACTGTTCACTGTCTTCTCCAAATGGCAAGAACAGCAAGAACTCTAAGGTTAAATCTAAGCTTCAATTGTCCAGATCTTGGTCAAAATAAGTCTGAATCCAAATTTCTAAAGGTCAAAATTGGGTAGAATAAAATTCTCTACAGCATGGAACCATAAAAACTTGAAAACAAGGAAGCTTGATAGATCAAAACCACCAAAAATCCGAAAGTAACAAAACTCTAGATCTACAAGAATCAAAGTCTCAAATGGAAAATGACAAGTTCTAATATGGTTTAGAATCATGAGGAGAAGCTAATGGAACCATAAAAATGAGTTCTCTTGTGGAAGCAAGTTGCACTTGCCTATGGTTGGGGAGTTGTGGAGAGGAAGGAAGAAGAAGAAGAAGAAATAAATGAGAGTTATGGAGGAGAGAGAAGGTTGGTGGGGAAATAAATATCATGGGTGGTGGTAGGTAGGGGGTTCACCTTGGTCCATGATGGACCAAGCAACCAGCCGGCCAAACCAAGTCAACCCAAACCGAGAGTAAACCAAGCCCAAATAACCAACGAACCATTAAAACCAATTAAACTATCAATGCCAATAAAACCATGCCAATGCAAAATAAATCAAGCTAACTAACCATGAATAAATAAAATATGGGTCCAAAACACGTATTCGTACACTAAATACGTATCACGAATTTGGGACATTACAGATTAGTATTATGAGATGTAGTAATCTTCTTTATTATTAACTAAAGAAGATGATCGTGGCAACGTAGTGAGGTTCAAGGTTCAAGATTCGATTAGATGATCGTGCGTCAATGATGAGTGAAGGAGTTCCAAAGACGATAGTGGAAAATGTGATCACGATTGTCCCAAGATATCAATGTTGTTTGTTTAGCGAAAGGTGGAGTATGAAGAAAATAAGAAGAAGAAGAAGAAAAGTGTCAGACTTGTTGGCACATTTATTTTGATAACATTAACAGCATCTTCGTGGTGTAGTTTTCTCTATATTTCAGCAAACAGATATTCACTAAATCCTTCCAAAGCCTGCTAAGAGATCCTTTTATTCAAGCTGCTCTTCAAATGGAAGTCTGATGAAGTCTCCTAAAAATCAAGACTGAAGAAAAGACCAACGTACACTCAAAGACTGCTCTCAAATGTTCCACGATTTCGAGTTTGTACAAGGTCTGGGATCCTCCATGTAACACCTAAGGTGGATGATAAAACGTAAGCCTTTCTTCTGTCTTTTTACTCAAAAATTAATGTCAGAAACGGCATACCGACGGTATACCGCAGTATGAAAACACAAGTGTAGGCAACTCTAGAGGGGGGTGAATAGAGTTTGTGTCAATAATCACCAAATAAAAAATTAACTCTATATCACCTCCACAAAACAACTATCAAGATAGTAAATAAATCAGAAAGAAATGCAGAAGTAAATAAAGATCAGAAGAGCATACGCAAACACAGCAGTTTTAACCTGGTTTCCCTCGTGGAGGACTAGTCCAGGCCTGAGAACTCTAGCTCAGGATTCAAATCCACTATTTGTGAAATAGTAGTTTACAACCCGTGTATTTTCTTCAGAAGAGCACGTCAACTTCTTACAGAGGATCGCAGTGGCGATTTGCTTGGAATTTTCCAAGCGACTTGGAATTGTCCAAGTGACTTTTCTTTTCAACTCTTGCACAAAAACTTCTAGCTGAATTGCACTTGAGCACCTTGGGGCTTAGGAAGTTTTATGGCTAGTAGATTGGAAGAGTAAGGCTCTTGACTATATAGGCTATGTAAGAGAAGAAGAATAGAAGAGTGGATGGTTTCAAATGAGAGAAACCAAGGCCTATTTATAGGGTTCGGGACAAGCAGAATTCGGCCAGAATTCGGTATGGATAATTCAAATTTTTGGCCGTTGGACAGCTTGTAGCAAGCAGGCCCTAAAAATCAGGGTGCTGAAAATCAGGGGACAGAGTTCGGCCCGAACTCTGTGTGGAGGCAGAGTTCGGCCCGAACTCTGTCTCCAGCAGACAGAATTGGTCCATTGGGCTTTTGGACTTTGTGGAGCTTGGGCTTGGTTCAGGAATTGGTCTGTTGTATGATAGAGCTTTGGAGAGATATGCTAGGGGTTGAGATGACTCAGTGCGACTCAACGTACACATTCTCCTAGACTCAATAAATTGAAGATTACAGACTTAGAACAAGTAGGAAAAAGAAGAGCCCTTTGATGACACATTTCTTCTGATATGTGAGCAGTCCTGAAGACGTCTTTTTCCTTGACAGCAGTCGTCCGAAGATAAACAGATCTGGAACCCCCGATGCGAGGCCCCGGATAGGTCGCTAGGCGGTTCGGAGAAATCTTTTTGTATGACGCCGTCTTCGCTCCATCATTAATTCTTCATTGCCTATGTCCTGTTTGATCATGTTTGATCATGCTTACTGCATGTCTACAAATACATGTTAGGCCAGCAAATATATGTTGTAGTACGATACAAGCATAGCAATATAATACAGGACAATTAGGACAATGCTAAGTTTAAGTAGCAACATGATAGTGAGTATATGAATATTAGTGACATCATTATGTTAAACTTAACTGATTAGCCATATTCAAAAACACAATATAATCATTGGGCCAACACAGTATACCGATGGTATACCGTTTCTGAGCAAGAAATATATTCTGTGATAAAATTCGGCACACGGACGGTATACCACAGTGTACCGACGGTATACCGTTTCTGAGCAAGAAATATGTTCTGTGACGAAACTCGGCATGCCGACGGTATACCGCAGTATACCGACGGTATTCCTTTTCTGAGCAAGAAATATATTCTGTGACAAAACTCGGCATACTGACGGCAGACTACAGTATACCGACGGTATACCTTTTTGTGGGCCAGAAATATGTTCTGTGACGAAAGTCGGCGTACCGACGGTATACTGCAGCATACCGCCGGTATTCCGATCGCAATATTTTAATTTTTGAATGGATAAGATGCTAGCATTAAATGCTCCCAACGGTTAGATTTATTACCGTTACTGTTCAGAACGGTATGCCGACGGAATGCCGGTCCATACCGACGGTATTTCGTCAGCACTAAGTTCTGGAGCATTAAATGCTTTGTTCTCTTGGTTCTCTATAAAAAGTGATTGTGTCTTCTCCTTCAAGACCAACCACTTGAGCCATAAATTTTCTCAACAACCAAGAGCTCTCACCATTACTACTCTACCCAAAGCTTTCATTTATCATCCAACCCAAAAGTGCTAGAGTATTAAAGAGTTATAATTTTCGATCTTCAAGTATTGTAGAAGATCAAAAGCCTCATTTCTCTTTGTATTGAAGATCAAAAGCCTCATTTCTCTTTGTATTGAAGTTGACACAGTTGACGAAAAATGATCGCTAAACTTAGGTGTTTGGACATAGTCCCGAAGCTGTCAAAAATAGTTTTTTAGGTTTTTCGAGTCGGTTTGTCGACTCGTAGGAGCGATACCTCGAGGAACTACTATGAGGGTAGTCTAGAGGGTCAAGTAGGCTCTACCCTGCATCTTGCGGAATCGAAAAACATTAACGGTGTACGAAGAAATCGATTAGCGAAGATTTACCTGCTACTGTCGCTGCTCTGCTTGTGCGTGCGCGGATTGGTCGATTCCGGCGCTGGTGCGGCGGCGTGCGGCCGTTAGTGGGTCGCCAGGGAGTCTGGGCCGTCGTCCAGTAGTTGGCGAAGCAGGGAGGAAAGTTAGTGTTCGGGTTTCCTCCTCTCTCTCGCTTATATATGTAGCCGAACGAAGAAACGAGCGCGGGGGAGGGGGGGCTCGGGCCTGGCTCCCTTGCTGGGTTCGGGTCTGGGTTGGCTTGGCTTGGATTCTTTTTCCTATTTTACTTTATTCTTAACTCTATTTTAGCAATATTATATATATATATATATATATATATATATATATATATATATATATATATATATATATATATATATATATATATAGGAAGTGGATCAAAAGCCCCCCTTAGAAAACCTCCTAAAAACCCCCTCACTCTCAGTCGTCCATTTAATGTTAATATTAATGTTAATGTTAATATTAATGTTCATATTAATGTTAAATACTAAAATTAACATTAAACTTAACATTAAAATTAATATTAACATTAACATTAACATTAATATTAATCTTAACATTAACATTAACGTTAATATAAAAATAAAAATAAATATTAATATTAATATTAACATTAACATTAATATTAACATTAATATTAACATTAACATTAATATTAACATTAAATAGACGGCTGAGAGTGAGGGATTTTTAGGGGGTTTTCTAAGGGGGGCTTTTGATCCGCTCTCATATATATATATATATATATATATATATATATATATATATATATATATATATATATATATATATATATATATATATATATATATTTATATATATATATATATATATATATATATATATATATATATATATATATATATATATATATATATATATATATATAAACACATATATATACACATATATGCATATATATTTATATATATACACATACGCCCGTATATTATATATATTTATATATACATACACATACTCACATATATACTATATTAAATATAACATTTATTGATTTATAAAAATAATAAATAGACCATTAAATAAACACGAAGTATGTATATAGCAATATACGATCCAATGTATATTGAATACCCTTTGTACATTTACTCTATAAACCCAAATAAAATCTAGGCAATTATATTTAGAAAATGCTATCGTAATTCCAAAGTAGAATATTACTATAAATAACGATATTATATATATAATTTATTTGCTAATGAATAATCAAATAAACGAATGCTATTGACATTATTTACGAACAATTACAATAATAACCATATAATAATAATAATACCAACAAACCATTAAATAACCAAAAGAGTCTTAGTGAACATATCTGGCCCTAGAAAATTATAAAAAAAATATTATATATATATATTTTATATATATTTTATATATATAAACACATATATATACACATATATGCATATATATATGCATATATATTTATATATACACATACGCCCGTATATTATATATATTTATATATACATACACATACTCACATATATACTATATTAAATATAACATTTATTGATTTATAAAAATAATAAATAGACCATTAAATAAACACGAAGTATGTATATAGCAATATACGATCCAATGTATATTGAATACCCTTTGTACATTTACTCTATAAACCCAAATAAAATCTAGGCAATTATATTTAGAAAATGCTATCGTAATTCCAAAGTAGAATATTACTATAAATAACGATATTATATATATAATTTATTTGCTAATGAATAATCAAATAAACAAATGCTATTGACATTATTTACGAACAATTACAATAATAACCATATAATAATAATAATACCAACAAACCATTAAATAACCAAAAGAGTCTTAGTGAACATATCTGGCCCTAAAAAATTGTACCAATATTCTAAAACTCTATTTAAATATTAATAGTACACATTTTGTATGAATAACCAAATATTTAGAAAATATTATTAAGTCCACCAAAAGTTAGGGAATATTTGTACACACCTAAGAGTATGTCTACATAGGCTTGGGCTTGGTTTGGGTCCAATCTGGTCTAATTTGGTACAACCGCGTTCTCTAAAACTTCACTAATATAATTAATAAATAAATAAATCTTCGGTAAGGGTTAAGTCGTAACTTGGCCTGGTTTTCCTGGTTATGACATCACTATGGCTCGGCCATCCCTACTATGGCTATTACACTAGTCAAGGTACGCCACTGCACTATCCGTGCCATGATTCCTAGTCTTCTGGTACTTCAAAACTCAACCATGGTTAGGTCATCTACCGTAAGAATTAACTAAATAATTAATTCTAAAATTCTAAAAATCACCATTTAAATCAAATAAATAAATAATAATATAAAAATATTTCAAAAAAATTTGGGTAGGGGAGGTACACGTAAGACGTACATTTTTAGGCTCTGTAGCAAAATCTGGATGACATAAATCAAAATATTTCCATGCCTCTCCGTCCGAAGGATATGATAATTCTCCATCGTCCTTTGTGCGTTCTTCGTTGTGCCACATCATGTGTTCAGCTGTATTCAGAGACATATACATCATCTGCAAGCGCTTCGTGATCGACAAGTAATGCATATACTTGTAAGGACGTCGTTTTCTAGTTGACTTTCCTTTTTCCTTTACTGGCTTGTAACGATCCGCATTACAGAAGCTGCAACTTTCTATGTCCTCATTCTCCTTGTAGTACAACATACATCCGTTGTGACAACAATCTATCTTCTCATACCCCAGTCTCAGTTGTTGGACCATCATCTTTAACTTGTAGAAGTTTTTTGGGAGCTCTTTTGATTCCTTCGGTAAGATCTATATCGCTAGTTGTGTAATCCGATCATAGCAAGCTTGTGGCAAGTTAAAATTGGACTTTATGTTCAACAACCGCATCGTCACTGACAGTACGGAATGAGTCTCACAATCAGAATGTAGAGGAGTATCTGTATCCTGAAACATATCATAGAACTCCTTCGCCTCGGGATTAGGATCCTCCGGATCAAAATTAGGCCCTGCCGCATCGTACATCATATCTCGTGCACGATTCTGCAGGTCTTCATAATCAACAGAGCATCCGTCATCCATGACAAAATTTGTTGCAGCATTTTCATCAAAAGCATAAGTAGCAGCATTCGCAACCTGTCTTTCTGCATAATTTTACCTTGCGATGACCACATGCAGTAATCACGTACGAAACCCTTACGGGTCAAATGATCTCTCGCAGTCACCACTTCTTCGTAACGTCTATTGCGATAATTATCACACGGACACTTGATTTTCTTATCGTCCATGTACTGAGCTTTGCTCATGGCATACTTAAGAAACACTTCCACGCCTGCCTGAAAATCGTCACTCACACCTATTCTGCTCTCGTGTTATCGTTCATACATCTATGTATGATCAAAGAAGTAACGATCCATCGCAGATTGGATGTGAAAATCTGTATCGTAAGACAAACAAAATTACTATGTAATCATGTACTCACCCATAACCGAATGTAACTGAGTCCGAGGGTACTCCGGGGCCCACCGTACAGTAACTGGTGGATCTGCTGGTATAGATCGGATGTACTTAGTATCGACCGTATCAGATTAGTATCGGTCTATCAGTTTGGTATAGGCCGTATCAGATTGATATTGGCCTTAGTAAATTGGTATCGTCCTATCCGATATGTACATATTTCGGCCGAATAGCTAGGATTCATATTGGCCTTATCGATTCGGTATTGGCCATATCCGATAGGTATCGACCGTGTCGAATTAGTATCGACCGTATCGGATTAGTATTGTCGAAGGTTTAGTAACAACTGTACTTTGATTTCTCTCGGCTAGAATACCATTGTAAGAGAGTCACGAGAGCGTAAAAAATCTCCTAAATATTGTGTTTACGAGAGTGATTGGCCAGTTACAGTAACATACATGCTTCCTTTTCCATCAAAAAAGGGAGACTGAAAGCAATAACATATAGAGTTGAATTTTGGAAGAAGAACTCTTGTAATTCTCCCAAAATATAACTCTATATGTAATTGCTTTCAGTCGCTCCTTTCTGATGGAAAATAAAGCATGTATGTTACTGTAACTGGCCAATCACTCCCGTAAACATCAATATTTAGGAGATTTTTTACGCTCTCGTGACTCTCTTACAATGGTAATCCAGCTCGAGAAGAGAGAAATTCAAGTACAGTTGTTACTAAACATTCTACCATAGTAATCTGATACTGTCGATACTAATTCGATACGCCGATACCTATCGAATATGGACGATTCCGAATCGATAAGGCCAATACGAATCCTAGCTATACGGCCGATACATATCGGATAGGACGATACCAATTCGCTAATACCAATACCAACCGATACGATCGATACTTATAAGTACCAACGGTCGAGGAGGTTGACCTGCTGGTACATTTATGTACGATTAACGAAGTAACGATCCATTGCAAATTGGAAGTAAAAATCTGTATCGTAAGACAAACTAAACATAATAAGTTCGATACCGATACCGATAGGTGGTGGGATGAGCCATAATCCGCTGACGGAGGCTTCTCCGTCAAAGGATTCTGGCTCGCTCCTCCAACTAAATTTTGGTTTTGGTATCGGTTTTGGTTTCGGTTTGGGTTTTGGTTTCGGTTTTGGTTTTGGTTTTGGTTTTGGTTTTGGTTTTGGTTTTGGTTTTGGTTTTGGTTTCGGTTTCGGTTTTTGGTTTCGGTTTAGATTATTCGGTTTTAGTTTTGGTTTTGGTTTTGGTTTTGGTTTTGGTATTGGTTTCGGTTTTGATTATTCGGTTTTGGTTTTGGTTTTGGTTTTGGTTTTGGTTTTAGTTTCTATTTTGGTTTCGATTTCGGTTTTGAATATATAAATTCGGTTCGGTTTGGTCCAAAGTTTATATACTCCTCTCTATATATATACTAAGTTTGTATATATATATATATATATATATATATATATATATATATATATATATATATATATATATATATTATATTTTTTAAGTTTATACTAAGTTTATACATATATATATTATATAATATATAATATCTATATATATCTATATCTATATATTATATATTATATATATATATATCTCTGTGTGTGTGTGTGTGTGTATGTGTGTGTGTGTGTGTGTGTGTGTGTGTTCCGACCCCCACCACCCGTCAACCCCCAACTCCCACCCTTGACCCCAACCGATGCACTACCCCCCCTCGCAACCCCCACTCCCACCACTGCCGACCCCGGCGCCCCCGACCCCCGCCACCCCCCCCCCCCCCCCCCGCGGCCTTCCCCGCAGCCCGGCCCGCATCCCATGTACTACCCCCCCCCTCCCGCGAGCCCCACTCCCACAACCCGCGACCCCCACCCCCCCACACCCCGGCCCACCTCCCTTCCGCGGCCTTCCCCACCCTCGGACCCCCTCCGCCCCCCACCTCCGCAGCCCTCCATCCGCCCCCGCCACCCCCGCGGCCTCCATCCCACCCACCCCGTGGCCTTCATCCCCCCCACCCCGTGGCCTCCAACCACACTGACCACCCCTTCACTACGGCTCCCCTCCCCTCCCCACGGCCGGCTACCTCCGCCCCCCTACGGCCGGCTACCTCCTCCCCCCACCCCCGCGGCCTCCATTCCTCCCCCCAGCGGCCTCCCACCACAGCAACCAACCACCCCCCAACACGGCTCCCTCCCCCCTCCCGCCGCCCACAACCACCAAACGAGAAAGAGAGGTACCTTTGAGATAGAGGAGAGAGGGGGAGAGAATATTTGGTTCGAATGAAATTCTCTCCCCCCCCCCCCCGTCGGTTCAATTTAAGTTAGGGCTGGCTATTTAGCGACGGACTGTCGACAAATATATCCGTCGCTATGTAGTCGTAAAGTTCCCACAAATTTTTATATATTTTCCGCCAGCTGAATGACTACGTAGCGACGGCTACAGTTTCCGTCGCTAAAACTCATCAGCTGGGCGACGGACGATCCGTCGCTACGTAGTCGTCCAATTTCTCACAATTTTTTTAATATTTTCCCATGCAAATATTGACTAAGGAGTGACTAACTAACGACGGCTACATTGTCCGTCGCTATTTTGCCAACGCCTTACCGACGGGTGTGCGACAACTTTTCACACTTAAAATTAAAAAAAATATTGGCTGTGATTAGACGGTAAACCGTCAGTATATAGTCGAGAGTCCGTTGCTAGTAGCGACGGACTTAATCCGTCGCTAATAGGCCGTCGCTAAATTGATGAATTTTGGTAGTGAAGTTGGCGAGTTCTTCGGATTAAAGCTCGTGTTGAAGTTGGCGAGTTTTTCGGATCCAAACTCGTGTAGAAGTTGATGAGTCTTCGGATCCAAACTCGTGTGTAACTATTATTCAAATAGTAGATTTAAGCCGGAGAGAGTTTTGGGACTGGATTTCTTCTAGAGAGGAGACCTGGATACATCGAGTATTTGATTTTATCTCTCTCACTTTTACTCTCAGTAAAGCTTTAAATTATCAGTAATTAGTTTATAACCCTATTCACCCCTCCCCCCTCTAGGGTTCTACAATTGGTATCAGAGCTTTGTTCTCTTGATTTGGACTCACATCCTGAGAGTGATCCATGGCCACTAACCCTAGTTCCAACTCATTTCACAATGAGGGACACTCCACAAATAGGCCTCCTCTATTTGATGGAACTGTAAGCCCTCTGGATTTTAAGGATTATTTTAAATTTTTAAATGATTTATTTTCGATAAATATTTTTATTATAATTAGTTTTGATAATTAAATATACTATTCGTGACTTTGATTTTTGGAGCGCCAGAGATGTCAACCTCTCGAAACGCTCTTTATGATTTTTGATCTAGAGAAATTTATGTTCATGTTGATATATCATGTCCCACCCAAACTTGTTCCCTTGTGCTCTATTTTGCATCGCAGAATTTTCGGGTCAAATTAGGCCATTTGAATCATTTTAAGTTATTATTAAATTCCCACTTTTATTTTTTTATCATCATGTGTACCTTACCGTGACTTTTAATTTAGGAACACAAGACTAGTTATTTTCTTCAAACCAACTTGTCATACATGATCTACTCGAGACACACTTCACCCATGATCTTTGTGTCCCACTCAGACACACCATCTTGTGCTTCATTTTTATCGCACAACTTTTCGGACATTTGACCCAATCTCGAATTACCCCACAGAGTCACCTTTACTTCCAACTTGAATTGGAGACACCATTTTGACCCAAACTTGTCGATCCTAAGATATCGACACGGACCATTTTGAGCCTACTATACACATATCACTTGTGTCCCATCCAATTGAGTCCCCGTGTACTATTTATTTATCCATGATTATAAATGACTAATTTAATTATTTTAATCAGACTCAATTAGACCAACTTGTGACCCAACCCAACTAAATTAGACCCAACCCAAATACCATGACATCCCCTCATTCATACCCCAAACATACAATACCAATTACCCCTACAAAACATCAAACACCAAACAATCACCTCACACAACTCCCGAAGCACACACACCCTCACCATCACTCCCCTCTCTCCTTGGAAACCCCCCCTCTCACACTCTCTCTCCTCGCTCACTTCATGACCGGCCATAACTCTCCCCTCTTTCTCTTTTAACTCTCTCTCTTCTCTTCTCTCTTCTCTCGGGTTTCCTCACCACCCCCCTTCAAAAAAATCGAACACTCCTCCTTCTTCTTCATTTTCACTTCTCCATCACCATCTCCTTCATCACCTCTCCACCTCCTCTTCCAACCAAGAGCACCACCACCACATCCACCATAGCCACCATAGCCGCCACCACTCCCCCCCTTGGCCGACAGTACAGCCCCCCCTCTTCTTCTCCATCCTCCATAACCATTCTCCTCATCCTCCTCGAATTGTAACTGCAGCTAATGTCACATTTTGTGGGCCGTCATGCGCCGACCTGCCGGCGCGACCCCCCTCTGGCCGCGGACTCAGGGTGGCGCCCCCATCGC
>JANAVB010007359.1:0-24791 GCA_029216955.1 Iris pallida
CGCATTGGACACATGAGCTTTACATGCCCTATTCGTAGGACCTTCACTACCAATGCTAGAGTAAGTGCTATATGGGTCCCTAAAGCTAATAAATGTGGATCCAAGTTTCTTTGGATACCAAAGTCTTCATCTAATGTTGTAGGTGAAGCTTCTGGTATCGGGATATAGCACCGAGGAGCGTGTTGGTGGTTGCAAAGCTCAAAGGTCATCTTCTAAGCAATTGCACCAACACAAGTGTGGCCACTAGAGCCACTTTGGTAAACATGCTAAACGATTCTCTTTAAATTATTTATATTTGTAGAATCTAGCATGTTTCTCTTGATGTCTTGCTACTAGCTCACATTGATATCCTTCAGTTGCCTTCTATATAAATCAATGTGAGATACAATACTAGCATGCTTAGTTATTTTCTTATTAATTATTTTATCTAGCATGACTAGTTACTCGGCTTAAATGATTAGTTCACACTATGTAGTTTATCACTCATTCTCTATTAGTGTGACACATTTATATATGCATTCTCGTTATTCTTAATCTTTATTTATAAAACATGCATATCACTCTAGTCCATAGGAGCTTGATTTTGATTTGAGTTAATATGATTTTAACTCTCCGTCTTTAAAGTTTTTGAAATAGTTACTTCTTGCCGGTTTGTTTTTAACATGTCATATTTATCTTAATCGGTATTTGTGAATATATATGTTTAGCACAAGCTTCTTATCACTTGACAAGTATATACTTATACTTTCACTTTAAACTTGTGCTCACATAATATATTCATTATTGATTCTCATGTTTTATTTTGATTAAACGTCTTATGAATCAATTATGTCTTTGCCTAATAAAGATTATTTATATGTGTTTTGAATTTGGGATAGTTTTTCAAACATTCATTAAGGATACATGACTATATTCATTAAAATTTCCATCTCTATGTAGATCATGTATTTCTTATGTTGATATTTTTTTTGTATAAATATCTTTATGTGGGCATATGAGTTAAGCGAAAGTTTTATATTGACTTGAAGAGTATTTAAATATACTTGTTCACTTCAAACTTGTGCTTTTCTCATACCTTAGCTATTGATTTCCTTGACCAAATTTATTCTTCTTGAATCAATTAGCTTCTTCCTTAAAGTCTTCTTTTGATGATATTTTTTTGACTTTTTGGTTGGCATTATGGATACATGTTCTTAATTGGTTTTTGATCTTTTCATGTATGCCTATTCGTGATATATATAGTTTCATATATATTAGTGATTCCTAACTTTTGATATTTATTTGTTTTATACCTTTAAGTTAGGATGTTGAGAGAGAATATTTGTTTATACCTTGCACTTGACTATTTATGGAAGTTCTTTTAAGAATCACATGGTTTTGTGCTTTGTCTTGTTTTTATATTTACCTCCGTTTTTAGTGCACATTTTCAAATCGATATCTTCTATATATATACTATGGTGCACTATGAAAGCTCTTTGAAAAATGTACTTCTTGATATCTTTAGCATTTAGCTTTCTTGATCTTAATGATCTTTCTTTGCTCATTCCTTGGGTTTATGCTTCTTTTTGAATTATTGTTGCCCAATGATGTTTTTGTAGCACATGAGAATACCTGTAATTGTTACATCATATTTCTCATGACTTTAGCTACTATGGTTTGAGCTTTTATGTTGAGATTTTTCCATTTCTAGAGAATACACTTATTTCATAATGGCTATAATATTTTGCATTCTCTAGATCGATCTATCATTTTATTATCTTGGGTTAATCTCAATACTTGGCAAAAAGATTTACTTTATTACGTTTTCATGAACATCTCTTTTGGCCTATACTTGATAAGAGTCTAATTCATTTATTTGTCATCTTATGCTCTTATCCTTGCTTAGTAAAGAGTCTATAAATCATTTTGTTCATTCAAAATGTATTTTCCTCTTTGTGAACTCTTTGCTTAAGCAAGTATTTTTAGTGTTAGTGACTTAAGATTTAATGAGCACATTTACCTTGTTAATGGCTTCCCTCATTAATCTTATTTGGATTATATAGTTTGCTTATTTGTGATATATTATTCAGCTATATAATTTTGGCTCACTTTCACACATCTAGCTATATTCCTATACCTCAATCTATATATGATATGCTAGTTTACAAAAACAAGATTTGTGATATGCTTGATCTCTAAAACTAGTTTTACAAATTCTTTATTAGATCTTGTTTTCTCTTAGAGGTTTGTGATTCCTTGTTTTAACTTTTTTTCATACTAGTCATTAGCAACTCTCTCTTAAATTTCTCTCACTTTTTGAGTCATGATTTTATCGTATTATCATTACATCTCTTTAGATTGAATGTGTGATCATTTTGAGATTGACTCTTTTCCATATTCTTCATTGATCTGTAAGATTCTTTATAAATATGGATTTTGATTTTTCTCTTGATAAGATTTATCATTGGATCATGTTTATTCATTGTTTACTTTATGAATGATCCTAATGATTAAGTAGTCTTAAATTATCTAGTTATGTGATTATCAAGTTAATTTATTACTCTACTTTGACTACTCATTGTTTATCACATATGACCTCTGCTATTTGAACTTTATGGGTTATTAATTTACCATTAGCAAGGTTTGGATTTATCCGTTGTTGGATAAATATGTGGTACAACATACCTAGTCCATGCAAAGTAATAAATTGGTTGATTCTTTCTTAATTAGATAATCATGGACATGATGTTTGAGTTTTATTTTTATTTTATTTTATTTCTTTTGAGCTATATTATGTCTATCATCATAATTGTTCTTAATTGACTTTATTTTTTTTTCATGATGACATTTTCTCAAAGGATAACATACATTGATCTATCATATTCAAATATGAGATCCTTCTATATAGACTAATGTATGTCATCTTTTGATTATACGTGCTTAATTGGATTATTCTTCTAATTTTTCATCTTTAGCGGCTATTAATTGGATATCTCTTCTTGACTAAAGATGATATTATTCGTCTTTTGACGATATTGTAGTCTTATATGCATCGAGCAAGGAGGAGAAATCCATAGTTGATTTACCTCCAAATCTTTTAGTTATATATTTTGATGCTAAAAGTGCTTTGAAACTAGTTAAGCATATTTTGAGGGGGAGCAAATAAATTGTTTTAAATTCATCTATACCCTCTAATATGTCGTATACATAATTTATCATGGACCCATATTTTCTTCATTTTCATATCTTATTGATTGAGGTCATGATATTTTTATTTTGAAGGGTTTATGAGAGTGTATGTGATTGTCCTTATTATCTTATCTCTCTTTCATATGGGTTAAATATGTCATCTTGCTAATATTAACTTTCAGATCTTATCTTGATGAATATTATGCTTTCGTTGATTTGGCTTTTCTTTCATGCTTAATTGATTTGGCTTTCCTTGTTGAGGACTTATCCAAAATTCATGATTTTTATCACCTTTGGTAGTACTTTGAGGGGGAGCATTCAAGTCGACTGAATTTCTCTTTCTCAAGTATTTTTCTCCTATACCTTCATGTTTATCTAAAGGGTATTCATATAGCATGATAAGGTAATTGAGTTCAAACGCATGAACTTGGATAAGCATATAAATTTTGCAAATAATGAGATTACCTTATATCAATTGCAATATTTTATATTGATCATTCTTTTATTTTGTTCCACTATTTATTTGTGGACATTTATGATTATTAATGGTTTCTTTGATCAATGTTTCAAGTTTACATCTTTTCAATTGGTATCAAGTTTATTTATTTTCATATCTCAATTGCTATCTATTAGTTGCAATTATCTATTCCACATGGCTTTTGTTTGAAATCCTTTATTTCATAGTTCTCTTCCAAAACTAGAGCAATATTTCATATCCTATTGTGTTTTGGATTTATTCCTTGGATTTCAAGTTGGTAAACTACTTATTTCTTGTTTTTCAAATTCTTTTAGTTTTACCAACCATATTGTGTTTTGACAAGCAATTTTCTATTTAGTACTCTACATTTGGTATGTAGTTTTATACACTTGTCTTTACACACTTCTCCTATTGTTTCTCAATTAGTATAACTTGATCATGATTGTCTATGCCTTCCTCATGCTCTGATTTATGTACTTAAGATTGATTTCTTATCTATTAGTACGGGGGAGCGTATTTTTGATCATGTCAAAGGGGGAGAAGTATGTTTAAGTATGTATTCTTATAAGTAATCTAAGTAGTATGTTTTCAGTGATATTGCTTATGTCTTTTGTATATTAGTGATACATGCATCTGTTCTGTCCATACTAAACTTAACCGCTTTGCCATAATCAAAAAGGGGGAGATTGTTGGCCCAATGATTGTATCATATTTTTGAATATGGTTAATCTGTTAAGTTTAGCATTTCACTATCACTAATCTTCATACTATCGCTATAGCATTTCTACTTATACTTATATCTTTGGTGATATGTGCCTATTGGTTTACATATTAGTGATACGAGCTTATCTATCTTAAATTTAATCGGGTTGCCAAAATCAAAACTATGTTTTTGATTTTGGTTATTCAATTGATTTTTAATCATTATGATATCACTAACATTTATGCTATCACCTTAGCACTTATACTTACACTCAGCATTGTCCTAATATGCATTAAACTTATCACACTTGCTACTATGTATATTTCTTTGTTCGTCTAACATGTACATGCAGAAAAGCAATAAGCAAGATCAATGTGGACATATGCAATGAAGAAATCATGGTGGGCCAAAGACGACGGATCCCATAAGATTTCTCTGAACCATCCGACGACAACTCTGGAGCCACGCACCCGGGGGTTCCGCTGCCGCCAAGGGAAAAAGCCAGCACCTATCAAAGAAAGAAGCCAAGCCATGCCATCATCATTTCAAGACTCTGAAGAAGCCTGCACCTGCCTAAGTATATCTGGAGTCTGTAATGAGTCTTAGGAATAATTGTAAACACAAGAAATGGATGGCAAAATTGAAAGCTAGGGTAGAAATTAGCCCAAGATCATTTTCGGATGCAAACCGGCATACCGACGGTATACCGATCTATACCGACGGTATACCGGTTTTGTTCACAGAAAATTTTCTGTCTACAAAATCGGCATACCGACGGTATACCGGTTCATACCGACGGTATACCGGTTCAGTAACGTTGAAAGTCCAACGGTCGGATTTCCAGCATTAAATGATCCCAACGGCTATATTTCGAGCCGTTGCAATCCCAGACCGGTATACCGACGGTATGCCGACTCATACCGGCGGTATGCCGGTCGCTGACTGAAAAGTTGCCTTTGGCTCTTTTCAATGCTTTGGTTATATATAGCCTTGAACCCCTTCATTCAAGGTTGATGTTTTGAGCCTAAAAATTTCTAAACCACCAAAGCCTATCCATAAACAACTCTACAAAGCTTTCATTTGCCATCCACAAATTGTGTTAGAGTTATTGAGTTGAAAAGTAAGATCTTCATCTTATTGTATAAGGAGATCAAAACCTATTGTGAAAGGTTGAAGTTGGAGAGTCTTCGTATCCAAACTCTCGGTTGAAGTCGGAGAGGCCTTCGGATTAAAGCTCTCGTGTAAGAAGTTGGCGAGTTCTTCGGATCCAAACTCGTGTGTAACTATTTGCTCAAATAGTAGATTAAATCCGGAGAGAGTTCCGGGACTGGATTGCCTCTAGGGAGGATACCAGGATACATCGGGTGTCGGTATTGTTATTGCTTCTTCTCTTGCACTTATATTTTTAAATTGCCTATTAGCTTGTGCTAAGTGCTTGATTAGTTAGCTTGACCCTATTCACCCCCCCCCCCCCCCTCTAGGGTTCCTACAGTAAGTACTCCTCTTGCCTCACATTTCAAATTAAGCGCCTCTATGTCTCCAAAGTCTGATAGTGAACTTGAACACATGTCTCATGTTCCTTATGCAAATGCTGTTGGAAGTCTAATGTATGCTATGGTGTGTACCAGGCCTGATATTTCACAAGCTGTTAGTTTGGTTAGCAGATACATGCATGATCCTGGCAAGGGTCATTGGCAAGCTGTGAAGTGGATTTTTAGGTACATTCTTGGTACCATTGACATGGGTTTGATGTTTGTGAAGAATGCTAGTTATAAGCAGTTATGTGTTGGCTATGTGGATTCTGACTATGCTGGAGATTTGGATAATCGTCGGTCATCTACCGGTTATGTGTTTACATTGGCCGATGGACCGGTGAGTTGGAGGTCTACTTTGCAATCGACCGTTGCACTCAGCACAACTGAAGCTGAATATATGGCGGTGACAGAGGCAAGTAAAGAGGCCATTTGGCTTCAAGGTTTGTTAGATGACTTGGGGATTCAGCAAGATGTTATTGAAATCTATTGTGATAGCATGAGTGTTATCTATTTGGCGAAGAACCAGGTTCATCATGCACGCACGAAGCACATTGATGTCAGATATCATTTTATCAGAGAGATCCTTGAGGAGGGCGACATTCTACTGCAGAAGATCGACACCAGGGACAATCCTGCCGACATGCTTACAAAGGTTGTTCCAGGGGTTAAGTTCAAGCACTGCTTGGACTTGATTCAAATTATTCAACATTGATTGGCTCTACGGGGCATTGGATGAACTACGACGGGCTTGATCCTTTTGGACAGAGGTACGTAGGCAACCTACATGGTGCAGCCCAGGTGATGTATTCTTCCTAGTATGGTGATCGGCTCAGATTTGATTTCCAATTCTTCGCCGAGGTGGAGAGTTGTTGGAAAACGAGTTTGTTAGAGTTTGTTATAACTTGTTAGAGTTTGTTATAACTTGATGTGATCAAATCTGTGGGCTATATATATTAAGAGAAGAGTTGTTGGAAAACAAGTTTGTTATAACTTGTTAACAGATTTGTCTCTATCTATTAAGAGACAAATCTGTTGGCTCTATCTATTAAGAGGGATGACATCCCAATTGTGAAAAGTAGTTGTTGAACCAGAGGAAGAAAGAATAGAAATTTTTTTGTCCCGTGGACGTAGGCAATTACGCCGAACCACTTAAATCTCGTCTCTTGTGATTGGTGGTGTTCTCTCTATCTCATAATCTAGAATCATTGCTTCCGCTGTGTGTGTTAGCCTTTTCCGGTAAGGGTTAGCGCATCACACACACATTGAAAGAAATGCACAATATTACTTCAGTATTTCGAAGTAAATGTAGTTATTTAAGTAATAGTTACGCATACTCAATGTTGCACGGACAAAGATACGACACAACACGGTAAGGACAATACAACGCAGACAAGGCCCCTATTTTGATATGTCCTAGTGTATTTTGGTTGTGTCCGATATGTGTCCGACATGACATAACCCACATTTTTGGAGTGTCCGTGCTTCCTAGCACACACTATTTTAGAAGTTTGTTTGGTTTATTATGAAGTAAACTTTTCACTTCACAAAACAGGAAATAAAGGGGTCAAAATAAAGTATTCTTGAAGTAAATGACTTAAGAAACTTTTAAATTTATATTAATGGATTAATCTAACAGAGAGTAAAAAAATGGAATATTTTAGCAAATGCCCCCGTTCAAAATATAGAAACTAGCATATACCCGACCTTTTTAAAAAAATTAGCAAATGCCCCCATTCCTTTGTATGGAACAAATAAAATTTTAAGATATACCCCCACTATTTAATATAAATTTTGGCTGATTTATAAAGGAATGGGAGCATTTGCTAGTTTTTTAAAATAGTGGAGGTATATGCTAGTTTCTATATTTTGAATGGGGGCATTTGCTAATGATAATATTCCCAATTGAAAGTGTCTAACATGTGAAACACTCGGATGTTTAGTAATTTTTACTTCAAGATTCAAACAGGACCCAAAACTAAATCATAATAGGCATACAAGTCTATGAAGTTTGGAGATAGTACTCGTTAACAATATATAATCAAATAACATTATCTGCCAATTAGCTCCCCTCTCTTGCATGTATTGCCTCAACCATAACTTGGCAACCATCAAAGAATCAATCTTGGTCATTAGATTGGAGATATGCATTTCAAAATTTAGTAATACCTAATATGGTCCAAAGTTGACCACACTTCGGGTCTGCATGGGATCTATGCTTAAATTGTGAATGTACTATTCAATCTCCAAAACTTATGTTTAAAATTTCATTCGAATATAATTAACCTCAAATATAATATATTCTAATGAAATTTAGAGCTAAAATTTATGATCCCAATCCTGTCTATAATTTAAAATATAATATAATTCAAATCTAATGTAAAATAATTAAATCCATAATTTTAATTCAATATAATATATAATGTAAAAGCTAATCATATTTAAAATTTAATCTAATGTAACTAATATAATTGCTAATTAATATAATATAATCTTATTTTAAAAGGAAAATTAGAAGAGAAATATTACGTACATAGAGATGAAAGAAAAAAAAAGGAAAGAAAGAGTTGGGATAATTTTGTCCAACTTTATTAGTTTGTAGTTCAGTTTCAACGAATGGAGCTTTTTCTTCCGTTTCCAACAAGAAAAATCTTTTTTTTTCCAAAAACTTACTCCCAAACAATACTCGAACAAATTAAAATTTAGTTAGGCCTCAAAACTCGATTTTGGGGCATCAAACACGAGTCCCAAATAGGGCCTTCATTGCCTAAAAGGGTCAAATAACTAGGACATTGGTTCTATTGGCATCTCTTTAAGACTGATTATTTTGGTATATAAAAGGACCAAGGCAACTTTAATGAGAGAATAATGGGAAGCATTATTCAGGAGGTATGGACCCTATATATTTAATGAGAATTGAGGTCCCTATATACTTACCCTCACCCGTTGTGGGACTAAAAAGGACTGCCCAATAAAGAAAAAGAGAGAGATAATACTCTCTTACAAATGACATAATCCTTCTGCTTGGAGGTTGACAATCTTTGACAGTTTAACTATAGCCAACGACGTCCAATCGGATCATGAATCCACACCACAAGAAATGTTTACACGTTAATTTCAAATGACAAAACTGTAGTTTGATGATTAAATCATTATTGCGTTTAATTCCAACGTCATAAAAAAACAACTGCTTTCCTTCCTCGTGAAAAAAAGGAACATGCCATCATCAAAAAGAGAACATCACAAAATAATTGACAAAATACCACCACCTTACTCATTAACCGAGACCTGGTGCAATGACCAATCCACAACAACAACAATTTAATACAACAACAAAGCCTTCAGTCCCATTTTGGGGATTGGCCGAGTATTTTTCTTCCATTCAAGTATGTGACCATGCCCTGTGTAACATTAGCAAACATTGTGTCCTTCTTTATGGCCTCAATTCAAGTTCGTTTAGGCCTACCCCTAGTTCTGTCAACTCCTTTAACTAATACCTACTACTCACCAATGTATCTATTGGTCGTCTCCATTACACGCAACAACAATTTAATACAACAACAAAGCCTTTATCCCCATTTTTGGGGATTGGTTATCTGAGTATTTTCTTCCATTCAAGTAAGGGAACATGCCCACTGTAACATTAGCAAACATCGTATCCTTCTTTATGGCCTCAATTCAAGTTCGTTTAGGCCTATCCCTAGTTCTCACAACTCCTTTAACTAATATCCTACTACTCACCAGCGTATCTATTGGTCTCCAGTATACGTCCAAACAACCTGAGATGATTTTCTCTCATATTATCCTCAAATGCAACAATATACAATCAAATTTCTAAGTGGTGTTTTTTGCAACTTTCTTATACATAATATCAAAGCTCTTCTAACTTTATTAGTTTCGCTATGAATAAGGCTACATCTGTACTAATGATGTTCACATCAAATCTTGTGAGAGAAATAGACTTTTGGAAAAATTATAAACATAGGATATTGGTGGTCTCAGAAAGGCTCTGTCATCATCATTTCTATATTTATTTATTTTAGCAACTATTACTGATAATAATACACTCGCAACTATTGATAGCAAGACTGCAGTTTGTTAACTTTCGTCTGATGGATGGATTAGCACATTAAGATGATTCTTTTTTAACTCACCCATGACATATGGAAGATGTATGTCATAAGAGGGACAGGTGGATAAGCTCTTTTTCATAGATAATTGATTTGAATTTCGCATATTGGCCCACAAATGATCCTGACATAGCAGCTGTAGGGATGACATGATCGGTTATTGGGCATGGTTCAGTTAAAGCCTTTGGAATATAACACATCATTCTATGAAGACAGGTAAAAGGAAAAAAGTTATATATATAAATATATATATATATATATATATATATATATATATATATATATATATATATAGAGAGAGAGAGAGAGAGAGAGAGTATTCTCTAGGTAGCAGCTATTGCAAAACAAAGCTTAAATACAACAAGAACTTTTCGGTCTTAAAAACACTTACCTCTCCACTTTCCCCATCTTCCTCATCACTGATTTCAGACTTTGACCTGTCAGACTCCTCGTCACCATCATCAGCAGTGCTTTCCTGAGGGGGGGAGAACACTCACCAACTAAGATGTTATAGAGAAGGTTTCCATCAACATGAACGAAGAATTTGCTGAAAACATGAATCAAGTTCCGTAATCACCTGTTTCTTGTTGTATGCTGACATTTGTTTTTCATACTCACTTTTCCTCTTTGCAGCTTTGGCCTCATAAGGAGCTTTTTCCTAATACATGAAGGAAAAAACAACAAAACATAAGAGAGACCGATGATCATATGCAAGAATAAATAAATATGGAAATAAACAAAAAGCGCACAAAGAGTCAGAGATGACCATCCAAAAAGTAAAAGTTTTCATTCCAAATTAGGCCACATATATAAACACGTATCTACCATATCTATGCCTCAATCAGAACTACTTCATCACAGGATCAAGCAACAGAGATAAAACAATAAGATGACTGGGTGGATGTTTTGGGCCCTGGAGCTAAGAGCACTGGAAGAACTAAACCAACCATTAGCCCCATTTCTCCTACTCCCCTTGTTCATCCAGACAAAGCTGAAACAACGCCAGAATGACTTTATATGGGAATTGACTGCAAATAACAAATACACTGATAAAGCAATTGGGCGGTGCTTTGATCACTATATATGAATGATTACTGACGACACCTTGTTGTGTTAATAATTCGCCTAGTAGATATGTGATAAGAGTCTGCTGTCAATTTATGTTCCATTTATTACGCAGACAACAAACACTTACAGCAGCAGACAATGATTTCCACTTCTCCCCTCCAGCTTTGCCAACCTTCAATAGTAAATATAACATTAGGCCAAGTATGTCGTCAATCATGCAGACAGCGCAATAAAAGATTTGTGTGAAATTTATCAGCACTGCTTTCTGAAAGATAACCCTTACAGCTGAGACAGCTTTCACATTAGGATGGTCTTGCTTATATATTTTCCTGAACTCCTCCCTGCAAGTATTTCATAGAACCACCTAAGGCTCTTAAAATAAAATGCATTTTGCATAGATTCCATAGTCCAGATACTCACAAGAAAACAAAGAAAGCACTAGGAGGCCTCTTTGGCTTGTTAGGATCCTTTTGGGCCTTCAGCTCCTTCTTGGTCAGCTTTTTAGTACTCTTATCCGCCTTGATAGCAGCCTTCCGTTTTCCAACCCTTCTGAAATAAAGAAATTCACAAGTCATTCACTTAAATTTACGCCTATCCATCTCGCCTCGTGTTCTCCACTACTCCTGAAGAAGAAGAGAAAAAAGGAACAAGGATCATACATTCTGACAATCATGCGTTGTTATAATGACTCTCAACACCATATATATATAAATGAACCTAACAAGATCCTGACAGAGGACTTTCTGATGCCCTTATATTTCAACTAAAGAAGGGCAAAAGCCACATCAGAACAGAATCTGAACAAATGCTGACTAGTCTGGACAAGTGCGCAAGTCCTAGCTGCCCTATGTTGGGTTTTGGTCTTTTTCATTGGAATTTTAGTCCCACATCGGGTAGACCAAAGGAGTTGTATCTCTATATATTAGCTATGCTATTTTAGAGATGCACATGTGGTGTGGAGGTGCACATGGATGTGCCATGTGGGGTTATCTTTCTAATAGGAAAAATGCTAAATAAACAATTGAAAGCATTCATGCTTTTTGCTCTTGGGAAATTTATTTCCATGGGAGCTAAGTCCCGTAGGGGCTTAGCGACTCGGACTCGGACTCGGGCTCGGGCTCATGAGGCATAATGTGGCGTTTTGTTGCGCGCCCAGGTGCGCGGCCCAGATTGCACGACCAGGTGCGCGACCAGTGGCGTGCCCAGTTGCGCGCTCAGTTGCGCGGGGTGGCGCAGGGTGCGCAGGGCGCGCAGGTGGCGCAAGTGGCTCAGTGCACGTTCAGTGCGTGGTGTACAAGGCGCGCGGGGTGCGCGAGGTGCGCAACTTGCTTCAGATCGTGCCTGTGCATGATCTGAGCGGTTACTGCACGTTCGGAGTGGTTATTACCACGTCCCGAATGTTGTGCTAACCGGACAGTTGCTACTCGGGCCTATAAAAGGTCTCTTCTCTCTCACAGGCAGAAACACAGAGCATATACAGAGAGTTACGAAAGTTTACAAGTGTTTCTTAACACAAGTAAACAGAGGCTGTGAGAGAGAAGAGAAGCTTTGCACCAGCGTTGCTTTTGCACGGGAGTCCATGTACGATCCCAGGAGTCAGAAGAGCAGAAGTGTTCCAAAGTTCTCCGACGAACTTGCTGGTTCCTGGAAGCTATTCGTGTGGGGCGAATATAGCTTTGAGCAACGGTGATCATTCACCCCAGCAGGATATTCATCCATCAATCGCTTGTCATCTTCTTCGCTGCTGTGGATTACGAAATCTTTTTAGATTCTCGTAATATCATATGCTGCTGTAACGAAATCTTCTTAGATCTTCGTTATACTTACGCAATCTTCCTAGAAGTGTTGCGTTGGAACATTGTTTTTACAATTGTTTCATCTTCTCAGTTTTCCATCGAAAAATTGTGCCCGGCAATAACACCCTATACCTTTGATGATCATACAAAGACATTAATCCTACATGTCTAAAGGGGCTATAAAAGTTGTAGTAAAAGAATGGTTTTGCAAAGCATTAAAATTAATGAAATGGCTGCTGCAAAAGAACACAGCCCCAAGTTTTTCTGCAGATGAGCTCAGTAAAACTAGCCGCATCAGTACAAGGCCCCCATAACATAGGCCGACGTGAAGGCAAAACAACAGTAAGGAATTGAAATCAGGAAGCTACAAAAACCAAGACTGGATCGTAGCAGAGGGCTAAGTAGCAAACCTGTCATCAACCGGCTTCAACGTCTCTTTGGTGTCCTTCTTTATGGCACCCTTCCCCTTGCCTCCACCCTTCATTTTTGGGAGTAAAAGCTACCTGTCAAACATAGGGGGAAAAAAGCCTCTTAATCAATTTCCCTTGCCATATGGCCTGAAGTAGTTGTAGAACTTCGATTGCGGGAAAAAAAAAAGTTGAAGAGCAAGAACCACAACATGATGCGTACATAGTTCTATTTCGAAGCTATAAAACACAACAAAACAGCAATGATGAAGCCATGCTGCCAACTTTGCCTACATAGTGGTAATTCAATGATGAAGCCATTCTGCCAACTTTGCCTACATAGTGGTAATTCCTCCGCTATGTTATATAGACACCGATTACGAACACCGCGACACGGACGTGCCGACCAATTTCGGCATGTCGTGTTCGTGGGAGGTGGACCACCAGAGGTGGAGCTACACAGGGGCATGGTCGGGCTGTAGCCTGGCCCAAAATTTTGGGGAAAAAAAACTTTATTTATTTTTTTGAAATATTTTCTTTGTTATTTTTATTCTCTTGTTTGGATTTGAAGTATGCAACAATTAAGTGATTTATATTCTAAACAAAATTGGTACTTTAGACATGCGATGATAGTGTCCTCATGTCGCTCAAGCTATACGTAAAGTTTAGTCCCCCACCCCTACTTTTAGATGTTAGCTCCACAACTGTAGACCTCAACCTATTGTCCCATGTCATCAACCAAATGGACGCGAGACACTCCCAACAGAAAACTCCCTTCGACTTTTGGTCTATACTTGTGTAAGCATGAGCGGAGTTACATGGTGACAATTGGGGTCTACCGACCCCGTATTTTTTTTAAATTACTAATATAAAATAGTATATTTTAAAAAAAATTATTCTCAAGGTTTGTTCGTATAGTCCAAGGAAAAGAAGACTAAATCCAAGTGTAGAGCCAAATTTATGTTATAGATTTTTCGTCCCCACGAAACAAAATGTTTAGTTCCGCCCGTGTGTGTATGTCATGACTCATGATACATCATATTAGTCGCAAAAGGCAATCAATGGATGTTCAACTGCCAAAAAATATTCTTTTTGACTTTCTAAATTTCCAAGGGCCGCCTGTACCTAAACATTAAGTTACATAATAACATTATAGACACGCTACAAATGATTTAAATAGTAAATACAATTCCAAGTACAGGAAAAAAATGAAATGAGCACATCCATATATCATCCAGACATAATACTTCCTCCTCCAAACTTGCAACAGTTATACAAAGCCTAACTAATTATATAGGTCCGTCCCCTGAGTTGTATTGAATTTCTCATATTAAATAGTACTAATTTCTCATATTAAATAGTACTAATTTTAAGCCAAACAATCATATAATAACTGAAACGAATGGATCAATTTCTCTATATAAAAAAAAGAATTAAAACATTCGGGAAAAATAATAGAAAATCATATTTATATGATGGAATGAAGGAGAAGCAGAGAGGGAAAGAATAAATTGAGAAAGAAATTATACCTAAATTCTCTGGAGCAAAAGCAAAGCTATGGAGAGGAGAAAAAGAGAGAGAGAGAAGAAAAGAGCATGGTGGCCTTCAGGTGTGATTGGGCGACCTGCTATAGTACTAGCGTTGGTTTTCATCTTATTTTGAAAAAAATTGACTTCTGCTCGGCTTATAATATAAACTAGTAAATGTACATATTTGCAATAACGTATAATAAAAATATTATTCAATTATAATTAAATATTTTTAATTTATGTGGTTAAGTTAGAAGATATATTTTTTGTTAATTGAGTTTGATTTTTCATGTTGACAAAATAAACTTTTTTTAACAATTTTTACATAACCGTTTTGAAGCCTCATTATATAGTGAAAGATTTTACTTATATTTCACATTTGTGTTTATTAGATTTTATTTTTTACAAAAAACAATTGTGATAAAACAAAAATTTTTCGTGATAAAAAGTGGAGTGTAAGTCTAAAAACATATAAAGTGGAATGTAAGTGCAAATTCATACTAATAAGAGTGACGAAAATCAATAATTTTCTTTTATTTTGGGGGTTTTACATTTTAACATACCCTTGTTTTCTGCTCATTTCTGTATCCGGAATTCAATTTTCTAAACAACATTTTTACTTGATAAATAACTATACATATATCTTATCTTCACTATATAATGAGGCTTCAAAACGGCTCAAAAGTGAGCCGTCTAACTCGTCTTTATATCGTGGTCCATTTTATTTAAAAAATAAATAAATTATATAAAAATGTTGAAAAAAGTTTAAAATTATATATATATTCAACATGGAGAATCAAACTCAACCAAACAAGAAGAATACCTCACACCTTAACCACATGAGTTAGAAGAGATATTTGACTATAATTGATAATGTTCTTATTATGCATTATTATACGTGCAAAACATGTGCATTTACTAGTACTATATAATGCGGCTTGGAAACGGCTCAAAAGTGAGCGGTTTTAAACTGTATATATATCGTCATCCATTTAAATAAAAATAAAAACTACCTAAAAACTCCATTAGTTATTAAAAAAACCTTAACTAAGTATTTAGCTATGATTTATTTATAATTAAATAATGTTAACTCAAGTGGTTAAGGAGGGAGAAATTTTACTTGGTTACTTGAGTTAAATTCCTATAAATAATAATTTTATAATAAATTAATATTTATTTTTTAAATATATTTTTGTACCATGTGCATATTACTAGTTTTTATAGGGTTTTTTCTAAGGGCACCACCAATTTTACTTGGGGGCAGCCCAACATTAGATATAAAAAATAACTTTTCTAATTTTTCTCTCTCCCTCCCTCTACTCTTTTCCTCTCTCCCTCAACTCTTTCTTCCTCCCTCTACTTTTTTCTTCTCTCCCAACATTTCTAGGTCATAGAATTAAACCCTAGTCCAAATTTTCCCAAATTTTTCTTCCTTTCTTTCCGAAAATTATCTCCAGAAAAATTCTCCTATCTCAATCATGTTTTGCACAAATTTTCCCCAAATTTGTCTAAGATCAGCTACCAAAAAAAGTTTTCACTCATACTCAAAATCAGAAAACATAAACATAAATATTAGGTTAGAATCACTTTAGGGTTCACGAATGAATTTTTCGAACATGATCTCACATATTTCTTGAAACCCTAACCCTAGAACACGACAAATCGTTGTGGTCGTTCGGCTGCTACAGTCGTGGCTTACAACATTAGGACTGCCAGGGTTTGATACGACCTCTTCCTGCAGGAATGGAATTAGAGGAAGATCTGGTGTTCACCACCATGGCAGTTGCAGCAATTGACTAAAGAAATCAGAGATTTGGGGAAGAAGAGGAAGCTTTCTATTCATTAATGGCTAAGTAGTTACAATTCAAGAATATTACATCAACTAACTTTCCCCTCTTTACTTCAGCTACTTATAGTATTTGAATTGCCTATACAATGACACTAATACCCTTCTTCCTCTTTACAGGATACAGCTGGTACTGGTAACTACTGAGCTAAGCTAACTGCTATTAGCTGGAGGCTAACTGCCTAACTGCTAAGTAACTATAGAAGTACTCTCCGGAGCTGAGGCTTCATGACTGGGAATGGAGCTTCATGACTGGGAATGTATCAATACCCCCTCCTTAATTTGACCTTGCCTCAAGGTCAAAATAAGGGAATGCTTTGATGAATTCCCCATAGGGAACCCAAGTAGCTTCTTCTGTGCTTTGATTCTTCCACTGGATCAACAAATCAAACTGCTGCTCTGTTGCTCTTGACTAGCCTTCTTTCTAGTATTTTCTCAGGCTCCTTCACTACTTCATCTGTAGTGTGAGGAATACCCTCCTGTACCAGCACCCTTTGACCAATATGTTTCTTAAGTTGTGATACATGAAAGACAGGGTGTATAGATGCTTCCTCTGGTAAGTCCAGCTTGTAAGCCACTTGACCAACCCTTGCTAAAACCTGATATGGGCCAAAGTATCTTGGAGAGAGTTTCTGGGATTTCCTCTGAGACACAGTAATCTGCCTATATGGCTGTAATTTGAGATAAACCCAGTCACCTACAGCAAATTCTCTCTCTGTCCTGTGCTTATCAGCTATCATCTTCATTCTGTCTTGGGCAAGTATTAAGTTGTCTTTAAGAATCTGGAGTGAATTATCTCTAGTAGTTAGGGCTTCTGCTACATTTGTATCCTTCACTAGTCCAGGCACATAAGTCAGCAAATCAGGGGGAGTTCTTCCATAGACTGCTTCATAGGGAGTGATCTTTGTGGCTGAATGCCAATTGGTATTAAACCAATATTCTGCCCATAACAAGTGTTTGACCCACTCCTTTGGTTGATGGCTACAAAAACACCTTAGGTACCCTTCAATGGTCCTATTAGTGACCTCAGTTTGCCCATCTGTTTGGGGATGGTAAGATGTGCTATAGTTAAGTTGAGAGCCTTGTAAGTTGAAAAATTCTTTCCAAAAAGCACTTGTGAAAACAGGGTCTCTGTCTGAGACTATGGTCCTTGGCATCCCATGTAACTTGAAAACCCCTTCCATAAATGTCTGAGCTACTCTGGCTGCAGTATAGGGATGTGCTAAAGGAAAAAGATGGACATACTTTGTGAGTCTGTCAACCACTACCATAATCACAGATTTGTGATGACTGAGAGGTAATCCCTCTATGAAGTCCATGGATATATCCTCCCATATTTTGTTTGGGATAGGGAGGGGTTGCAGCAGCCCTGCAGGTGAAGAATTGTCACTTTTATGGGCTTGACACACCTCACAATTTCTGATGTATTCTTGAACATCCCTTTTCATTCCTCTCCAGTAGCAAACCCTTCTAAGCCTGTGGAGTGTTTTTTGGAACCCAGAGTGTCCTGCTTGGAGAGTGTTGTGATGTTCCTTGAGCATAGTTAATGCAAATTCTGAACCTTGTTCTATAAGTAGCCTGTTCTTATAGTACAATAGGCCATCTGTAATAGTGTACTTACTGTTGTCAAGTAATCCTTCAGTCCATTTCTGCAACTGACTTTGGTAATATGGTGAAGTTTGCATTGCATCTTTGTATAATTGTACCCAATTATTCTGGACCATACTGATAGCTTGCAACTGACTTTCTTCCTTCCTAGAGAGACTATCTGCAGCCTTGTTGTCTGCCCCCTTCTTGTACTCCACTTTATAGTTGTAGCCATGCAATTTCAAGACCCATTTATATTGGGCATCTGTATATACCCTTTGTTCCAATAGGTATTTGAGGGACTGGTGATCAGTTTTGATAATAAACTGTCTGCCCCACAAATATTGGTTCCATTTCTTGACTGCTAAGAGAATAGCCAACATCTCCTTTTCATAGGTTGACAGTACAGTAGCCCTTCCTTTCAACTGTTGACTTAAGTAGGCTATAGGATGTCTTTTCTGCATAAGTACTGCTCCAATTCCACTACCTGATGCATCACATTCCAGGGTGAAAGGCTCATTAAAGTCTGGCATAGCCAAGACAGGAGGTTGAGTAAGGTTTATCTTCAGAACTTCAAAGGCCCTCTGAGCTGCATCTGTCCATTTGAAAGAATTCTTGAGGAGAGAAGTCAGTGGACCAGCTATAACTCCATAGTTCTTAACAAACCTTCTGTAATACCCAGTTAGTCCCAGAAAACCTCTGAGTTCTTTGACAGTTTTAGGAATAGGCCATTCCAAAACTGATTTTATCTTGTCTTGATCAACTGATACTCCTGTTTCAGAGATAATGTGACCCAAGTACCCCACTTGGTGTTGTCCAAAGTAACATTTGCTCCTTTTGACCTTCAGTTGGTGACTCTGCAACCTTTGAAAAACTTTCTCTAAATGCATACAATGGCTTTCCAAGTCTGGACTATAAACCAGTATGTCATCAAAGAACACAAGAACAAATTTTCTAAGAAAGTCTTTAAAAACTGAATTCATCAGACATTGAAAAGTAGAAGGAGCATTTGTAAGGCCAAAGGGCATGACTAAGAACTCATAGTGTCCTTCATGAGTTCTAAAGGCAGTCTTATGGACATCTTGAGGTGCCATCCTTACTTGATGGTAACCAGCCCTCAAATCCAACTTAGAAAAATATCTGGAGCCATGTAATTCATCAAAGAGTTCTTCAATAAAAGGGATAGGAAACTTATCTTTGACTGTTGTTGGTTGAGATTCCTATAATCAATACACATTCTCCATGTGCCATCATTCTTCTTCACCAATATTACTGGGGATGCATAGGAGCTTTGGCTAGGCCTGATGATTCCAGTATTGAGCATCTCTTGGACTTGTCTCTCTATCTCATTTTTGCAAGTGTAAGGATGCCTGTATGGCCTGCTGCATACTGGCACAGACCCTGGTACTAATGGAATTTGATGGTCAAAGGGTCTTGGGGGAGGTAAACCTGAGGGTTCCTCAAAGACTTGCTGATATTTTTGAATCAAGTCTTTTACAGCTACTTCCTCCACTCCTTCTGACAGTTTGTTCTCTTCTACTCCCAAGGAACATAACTGGATGATGAAAATCTGGCTCTTCTGTCTGAAATCCTTCCTGCCAGGTTCCTGAAGTGATAAGCTAGTGTCTTTAACTCCTGTAAACTGCTGCCACACTCCTGACTCTTCATATTTCATTGTTAGCTCTTGGAAGTTCCATGATATCTCCCAATGTGCTGAGCCAGTTAGCTCCCAACACAATCTGACATCCAGCAATAGGCAGTGCTAACAGATCTGTAATGATCTTTTTATTTTGGCATTCAATAACTACAGCCTTACAAAGACCTTGACTAACAACTTTCTCCCCATTAGCTACCTGTACCTCAAAACTTCTGCTATCAGAAATAGGTAAACCTATCCTCTTGCTGAAACCTGCATCAATAAAACTGTGGGTGGATCCAGAGTCCACTAGAATCATAACTGGTTTGTTGTATAATACTCCTCTTAGCTTCATGGTGGAGTGGTTTAAGTTCCCTGAAATGGCTTGTAAAGAGATTTCAAAGAAGCTTTGACTGTTCCCCTCCACTGGTTCTGCTACTGCCTTTTCATTAGCTTCCATTTCTGTTTCTTCATCTTCAGCCACTATCATAAAGAGTCTCTTTTCCTTACACTTGTGTCCCCTGGACCACTTCTCATCACACATATAGCATAATCCCAGATTTCTTCTCCTGTTAAGCTCTGTAGGGGAAATTGTTTGGTGTGTTCCACTGGTATTAAGGGAGGAGGCCTTCTTGGCAACTTCTGGATGGTTGGGAGCTGGTGTATTATTATTAGCAAAGTTCCTGTTAGTGTAATTCACACTCTTCTGAGTTTTTCTCCAAGCAGATTTTGCTAAAACCTTAGATTCATACAATTTGGCAACTTGTATGGCTGCAGTCATGCTGACTGGTCTTGCTACTAATACTTCAAATCTGATTTCCTCCTTTAGTCCTCCTACATAGTGGCTAACTAAGGAGGGTTCAGGCAAGCCCCTAACCTTCTTGGAAAGTTTCTGAAACTGGAGGGTATATTCCTGCACTGTCCCTTCTTGTTTGAGAAACTTAAGGTCCATATGATGGTCCACATATTGGGATGGACCATATTCTACCATAATAGCATTACAGAAATCCACCCAATGAATGTGGTCACCATTAGTTTCAACTAGCCAATCAAACCAGTAAGCTGCTGTTCCTTTTAATCTGACTGAACACAAGTTAACTTTCTCCCATTCAGGGACCCCATAGACCTTGAAATAGTGTTTGACTCTCATGAGCCACTCCACTACATCAATTTCCCCATCAAATTCAGGTATTTTGGATCTTGATATGGAAGGATGTCCCCCTTGTCCCCCTTGGAAATTTGGTTGGTGTGTTCCAAAGGTGGGAGGAGGCATAACATTCTGAGGTTGTTCTTGATATGGTACTTGTCCCTGGTACTGTGGCATTTCTACAAATCCTTGATGGATCCTTGATTGCTGAAACTGGTTTGGTTCAGTCCTCATAGCAGGATTTTGAGTACCAAAATTTGGATTCATCATGTTAACTCCAAATTGAGGTATATTGGGGTTTGTAAAAGGCATCATTGGAGAAAAATTTGGGTTTGGAGAAGGCATCATTGATCCAAACTGAGGTAAATGGCCAGAATTAATGGAAATTGGTGGCATCATCATACCTCGAGATCCTTGCTGGTTCTGTTGATTGGCTTGTTCTTGCTGAAGAACCATTATGGACCTCCATAGATGAGGTTCTTGAATTCTCTTCTGGCCTTCCTCCTCCTCGTGAGAGATTCTCCATGAATTTCTCGAGCTTGTTACTGAGCTCCAGCACAGTGCCTTCCAATGATCGAAGACGAAGCCGATCCTCATCTAGGGTTTGTCGATCCCCTTCCTGGGAACCTGGTCGAACTTCTCGACTACTCGAACCTCGATCCCGACTCGACTCCATGAGGGGGTCGAGTGGCTTGATACCACGTTGATACGACCTCTTCCTGCAGGAATGGAATTAGAGGAAGATCTGGTGTTCACCACCATGGCAGTTGCAGCAATTGACTAAAGAAATCAGAGATTTGGGGAAGAAGAGGAAGCTTTCTATTCATTAATGGCTAAGTAGTTACAATTCAAGAATATTACATCAACTAACTTTCCCCTCTTTACTTCAGCTACTTATAGTATTTGAATTGCCTATACAATGACACTAATACCCTTCTTCCTCTTTACAGGATACAGCTGGTACTGGTAACTACTGAGCTAAGCTAACTGCTATTAGCTGGAGGCTAACTGCCTAACTGCTAAGTAACTATAGAAGTACTCTACGAAGCTGAGGCTTCATGACTGGGAATGGAGCTTCATGACTGGAAATGTATCAGGGTTGTGGCAGTCCTAATGTAAAGTAGGACTGCCATGTTCCTGGCAGTCCTTACTTAATAAAGGACTGCCAGGGTGTTGGCAGTCCTGTATAAAACTCTCTGTGAAGAGAGTTTCATACCCAAACTCTCTTCAGGACTGCCAGGTCCTGACAGTCCTACTTTAGTGTAGGACTGCCAGGGGTGTGGCAGTCCTAATTGAAACTCTCTGTGAGGAGAGTTTGTATTTAAAACTCTCCTAACAGAGAGTTTCAATTAGGACTGCCACACCCCTGGCAGTCCTACATTAGTGTAGGACTGCCAGGGGTGTGACAGTCTTAATTAAAATTCTCTGTAAGAAGAGTTTGTATTTAAAACTCTCCTAACAGAGAGTTTCAATTATGACTATCACACCCCTGGCAGTCCTACATTAGTGTAGGACTGCCAGGGTTGTGGCAGTCCTATTTGAAACACTGTCAAACTCTCCTCACAGAGAGTTTAAAATAGGACTGCCACCACTCAGGTAGTCCTACTGCCTGGTGAGTGGCAGTCCTGATACTAACTCTCTGTGAGGAGAGTTTGAAATACAAACTCCTCACATAGAGTTTCAATTAGATATCCAAAGAGAGTTTATACACACACATGTCAACATAACAACATATCTACTATATGTTACGTATCCAAATTACGACAATCGGATCCAACTTACATAAAAGATAACAACATATCCGACAAAATATCCAACAAGTCAAGTTTCCAAACAACAACATATCCTTCAAAAATATCCGCCAAATTATCCAAAATGAAGTATACGACAAAATATCATAAAATCCACAAGTCAAGTTTTTAAACAACAACCACATCCAAATTAACAAAATAAAATGATTTTGAATATCCAACTACATATCCTGTCGGGCCTTTTCAAACAACTTCGACCGAGCTTGGGGTGCCGGTGGTGCGTCCGAGACCGAGCTTGGGGCGCCGGTTCGTAAATTCTAATCGGACGCTCGAGAGGACGTCCCTCGCGTTCCTTCCGCTTTGACGCGGTGGGACGTATTCTTTTGTTAGCGGTCTGAGGACTGCAGGACAACATACATTTATTAAATTATAGAAACAAAATAGACAACAATTAAACATCATGTTAAGAATTTATAATGTCAGGGAATGAAAATAGACAACAATTAAACATCATGTTAACGAAAATAGACAACAATTAAACATACAGTTGTTAAACAATTAAACAACATTAGGACTGCCAGGGATGTGGCAGTCCTATTGTAAAGTAAGACTGCATGGAGTCTGGCAGTCCTACTTTGCAGTAGGACTGTCACATCCCTGGCATTCCTAATGTTGCTCGACTGTAGCAGCCGAACATCGTGTGTGTGTTCTAGGGTTTGGGATTCAAGTAATATGTGCGAATTATCGTGTTCGAAAAATTCATTCATCAACCCTAAAGTAATTCTAAACCTAATTCATCAAATCTTTTTGGAGATTTAACAATGATTCTTTGATTTGGAAAAAATAAAAAAATGTAGAAAATTAGGGAAGAACATACCTATACTCCGATGATTGCTTCGACTTGCGTGTCATCTCTTGCAATGGAGTGGTGGAAGAATTTAGAATGGAGTGATGGAGGAGTGGTGGAAAAGAGAGTAGGGTTTGTAAGAGCTTTTTTTTGGTGGAGAGCTTTTTTTTGGTGAGAGAGAGAGGAAAATGAGAAATGGGAAGGAAATGAGGGTTTGGGGGGTTGGGCTGTCCCCAAGCAACTTGTGGGCAGCCCCCAGCAAAAGTTCCACCTTCTTGGACTGTCCCAAAGTAAGGGCTGCCCCCAAATAAATCTGGTAGTGCCCTTAGAAAAAACCATTATATAATGTTAACTCTCGCCATGGTGTTAAAACCCATGTTAAATGCTTATTGCTTTCGTCCTTGTTGGCATTGGAAATTCAAATATGAAATTATAAGACTTATACACATATAAAATCATAGGGTAAACGAGCAAGTAGTACTACAATATAACTTCGAGCTCATATATATGATAATTTGTATGGTAATAACCAAGAGTATTTGTAACCAAATCATGTGTCTATAATGAACTCAAATACAAACATAAACAATAATATATTATTGTGAAAAGAAAATTGAAGTATATAAAACAAGACAATTTAGAGTATGTAGATAGATGAAACATAAATAGATAACGCATCAACAGGATAGCCTAACGTTTTTTTTTTACGTGTCTAATGGTTCAAACTGATAAAATTATTGGAGAAGTCATGAAATAAATTAATAAAAATATAATATACAATAAATGGAGCGTAAGATATACGCAGAAACGTCTTTATATATATATCTATATATATATATATATATATATATATATATATATATATATTGAAGCAATGGGTACTTGTGGCAAACTCGTCTCCAATGAGGCTCGAGCTCCCGACCACTTGGGCCGCATGCAGAAAACGTCTTATATATTATATATATATATATATATATATATATATATATATATATATATATATATATATACAAAAATATATATATATATACTATATATTTATATTTTTATTATTATTTTTTTTTTGAAGCAATGGGTAATTATGGCGAACTCGCTTCCACTGGGACTCGAACTCCGACCACTTGGGCCGCATACATCTCTTAACCACTAGGCTAGGGCATGACAAT
>JANAVB010007360.1:0-42500 GCA_029216955.1 Iris pallida
TATATATATATATATATATATATATAGATATATATATATAGATATATTTTTATATATATATATATAGATATTTATTTTATATATATTATATATCTAATATATAGATATATATATATATTATATATATATATATATTATATATATATATTATATATATATAGAATTATATATATATTAATATATATATATATAATGGGTATCTATATATATATATATATATATATTATATAGTTAGATAGATATATATATATATATATATATATAGATATATATATATAATATATATATATATATATATATATATAAAATATATATATCTATATAATATATATATAGATTATGGTATTATATATATAGATTATGGTATTAGATATATTGTATAGATATATGGCTATAGACACCTATATGAGATACCTATACATGGTATCTAGTTACACTAGCCTATAGCCTATGGTTAGTGAGTTAGAGTTGACCATTAGGTCTAGTAGACCTAGTTTGACTAGATTATTGACCATTGTTGACCAAAGTCAACTGTAGGTCAACCATGACCAAATTGACCTAGAATTGACTGGGATAGACTTAAAAGGACTAGTTGACTAAGATTGAGTAAACCCTAGACTATTAGCTAGCTATTTGAGTTTGACCTGTATGTGAGTGCCCTAAGTATATAAGGGTATTTGTGTGACTTGGGTTATATGGATAGTTACATGTCAATTAAGATATGTATGGGGTTAAGTGAGATACTTAGAGTCGAATCATGACTTGAGATTGGAATATAGGATTAGCTTGATTATAGGATTAAGGTTGGTATTATATATATATATATATGTATTACATGTGATTTACTTTGTATAGGTAATTGTAGTATAGTATCTTAGGTATTCTAAGACATGTTAGCCTATGGTTGGTTTTTAGTTAGCCTTATAGGGTTTGACTGGATGTTGACCATTAGTCAAGATTAACCTAAATTACCTTATTAACTAGTCTATGATTGACCAAAACCTTAGTTAGTCTAAGATTGACCTAGACTTGACCTAGTTGACCACATTGACTAGTAATTGACTATTCTGACCATTGTTGACTAAACCCTAGATAACTTAACTAGTTTGACTAGAATATTTGACCAAGAGTTGACTTTAACCTAGATTAGACTTGTTTAACTTTGTTTGATCTTGTATGACTTAGTTTAACTTCTTGTGACCTAGTATGACTTAATTTGACTTAGTTTGACTGTAGTGTTGACCAAGTTTGACTTTGACCTAGATTGGCTTAGAATTCATATAGATTGCATCGTAGATTTCATTTACCATCATGTTGGACATGTTATAACTGTATTGCTCTATTTTAGGACATTGTGACCCTGGTACAAGCATCTGATATTACACTACTCTTTCCAGAGTAACAGGCGAGTATATTCTCTGATAGTTTTCTCATTTATTTGTCAATTACTGTATTTCAGTTCTAGTTAGTTCTATGTGATTCTCTGTATCAACACGTATGGATATTTCTGGATTCATGTATCGACACATACCTTACTTGCTGGCCTCTATTACTGAAGTCATTGGTATCATTCCGGAATCATTTCTGGAATCATCATATATTGGCCAGACTCATCTCGATTCTTTTATCGATTTTGGATTCACTTGCTGGGCGAGGGAAATATTGAGTAAGACATGTAGACATACCCCAAATCCGAAATCTCCCACTGGAATCTACCGGAAGCATAGCCATCTCTTGCCTGATCAATGAGAGATGTGCCTGATACCTACAGCCGTTTACATGTCGACCTCGGTATTTTAAAACACACTGTTAGATCGTAGTTGGACTCACCCTGGTTTTATTGATCACTGTTGGACTCATCTTGTACTGGAAATCATCTGGTATCGGATTATATGGACTGGACTCACACTGGGATTACATTAGACTTATATCGTACTGTCTGGACTCATACATGTTATTCTAGTTCAGTTAGCTTTTATTACAGTCTTCATTGCCATGATTCTTCTCTTGTTTTAGTTACCTTTCTTTTCTTGTATCTTACTATTTCTCTATGCCATCATTACCTGTATAAAACTGCCATGCTCATCAGTAAAACTGTCTATAACTGCTTTATAGTTTTTGTCATTTACTTGGGTTTTTCTTGATGAGTTGTACTCGTTCTCGTCCTGATTGGACCTGTTGAAAATATTACAGATGATAATCCTGAGGACACATGCCCTACTTACCATGGACATGGCGAGGGATTAGCTACCTTTGGTTCCGACTCTCAGGAGTGATTCAGGAGATTAGCTAGTAGACTACTTTAGCTTTCATGTTTTGACTTATTGTATTAAAGTTAAGATTTGAGTTTGTATTAAGTTGGTTTGAGACATTGTTGTATTATTTTAGAAGTTAGTTGTTGTCTTTAATTCCTTAGGTATAACTTCTGTGTTTTCTTATCGTGTTTTAGACTGTGATTGAGTATATCATACCCTTTTACTTGTCCTCCATTCGGAGCTGATATCTGGACAAGTACTTTTATTCACTACATGAGATTAGTTAGCAACCTAGGACAGCTTACTACCGCCGACACTGCGGCGTAGGCTGGACGTACCCACTTCTCGTGCCCCTACACAGGGTGCGGGTCGTGACACGTTTTTAGTGGTGGCCCACGCAGGTCGAGAGTCGCATTAGTGCGATATCGTTATAGTACGACGACTTAGTTGTACTGCTGCGAGCCTGCGATAGGATTGAGAGATAGGCTTTAACGGAGAGGTTACTCAATAACAGTTAGGACTATTTGAGAGATTCCTGGATTACCCTTGAGAATCTCATTATGAACTTCAAATTGAAAATCCTTTTCCCTCTTGTTTTGATTCACCCTCACTCCTTAATGTTTAAGGAATCTTGTACTATTAACTTCCTTCATCATTATCCTTACTTATATTTTGTCTATCTTATGTTGCTAATTTAGCACCAGTTTTGCAAGCTGATTTTTTCAAGCTTGATCATGACATATTTTATTGGGGGTCGGCACCCACTAACATATTGTCTAATCAGAACCGGTGCATGATGGTCTGATCAACTTATTGTACTTTGGTTCGCTTCTCATATACTATTCGACATGGAGGGAGACATAGTTAAATTTGCCCTAGAGTCTCATCCACGACAGTTTTGGCAATTCTTTTTTGAATTATTTTCATCGCCTATGAACCACGTATTGTGCTTAATAACATCGCCTTTGAACTCATTATTGTTTTGCCTTTCACATATTTCAGATGAAAAAGGCACTGTACTTGATAGATCAACCCAAGGTATCATATTTAGTTTCCCTATCCAAAGGAAGAAATTGCCTTATTTCTATATCCTTGTATCATCCTTTAAATTCTAATTCTTTGATCGTGACCAGTTGACCGGGTCATCCTCCTTATCATCCAGTGTTTGGGGTCTTATTCAATTGAATTAATCCAATTGTGATATGGATATCAAATCTTGGATACTCGTGCTCAGACTTCAATGTCATCGTTCTCCATCTTGCCCAAACTTCGATATATCCTGAAATTGATCAACTTAGATCGTGCTAGGACTAAATCTTTTTTATATATTGTGTTATTGGATTTCTATGTAATTGACACTCGTGTCTTAAACCTTCGACTTGATCATCTTTGGAATAGTAATCTTTCATAATTAATTCCTAGTTGTCTTTACCAGTTTCATATAGGATGGTAGACTGTCCCTTTGCACCTCCTTTTGAGGGTGCTAGGCCACCTGTAGCTCAGCACCAGAGGGGTGGAGCTTTTGCGATGACGGTCGAGGAGACCAACGCTGCAGGTGACGGGTTAGCAGGTTTGTCTTTTCTGTCCTTCCTTTCCCATCTTGTTGTATGATTCCATTAGTACCTGTCAGGATATGCTTGTGATGTGCTAGATAGTGTAGTTACCCTGTTCAAGACTGTGGAATCACGACCAGTAGGACTATGATTGCATGTTATCTTTTGACTCTGATTGACTGGGGGTTTGACCTAGAAGGAGTACGACCATTTTAATTTCGAGGACGAAATTTCTCTAAGGAGGGTAGACTTGTAACACCCAGTTTTCTGAAATTGGGGTATTTTTGAAAATTTATTATTTTTATTATTTATTAATGGTATTTTAGTCATGATATGATTTTTGTGAATTTTAGTTAGATTAAAACTATTTTCTAAGTCATGACTTATGACTTTGTGATTTTACTAGTATAACCCTAGTGTAAACCCTAGAGATTTCATAACCTAGATACTAACCATGACCATGTAAGCCTAACCATGTGATTAGGATATCAAATTACCACTTTTAGTCAAAAGGGTATTTTGGTAATTTATTAGAAATTATTTGGATTTATGTAATTTATTATTCTCTAATTAGTTGATTAGTGTCATGTTAGTCCCTAACCTAGTTTACACTAATCTAGAGGTTAGAAACTAACCTAGGAGACTAAGTAGAGGATGTTAGCTTTAGGTATAAATATCTAGTTTACAAATATCTAGATATTACCTATCTAAGATATTTCCTAGAAACCTAAATATCTATTCCCTTAGTCAAAGACTTAGGGGCTAAGTTTTGCTAGGTGGATAAACCCTAAATATCTACCCCCTACCCCCCATGACCAGCCAACCCTACCCCCTTCCATATAAACACACCCCCCTTCATTCACACCTCATTTTCATACACTTAAAACCTAGTTTTTTCCTACAACTTCACACCCTCACCATTCAATCAATTTAGTTCCAAATTGAGCCTGGTTTCTTGCATTAGACTCCCCTATACTAGAGGATACCAATTGTGGCTTGCTAGCAAGGATTTGTGAAGCTTTGGACATTAGGAGTTGAAGGAGGATTTCATTCAAATAGGCCTATATTTGAGAATTTTGCACTCATAGGTAAATATTCTTAAACCTAGTTAATATTGTGTTTTCTCTTCGTAATTGCATGCATATAGGTAAACCCTAACTGTGGATCAAGTTTGGTAGGATATGGATTGGGTTTGGTGTCCGTATCGGACACGTATCTGTGTGTTTAATTAAGTGTTTGGTGAAATGTCACTATGGTTTGAAAGTTGTTGTTTTCCAAAATAAATTATATTTTTGGGTAGCCCTAGGCTTGTAGGACACAACCCTAGTTGACTGAGCACGAAATCGTATCATGTCCGTGTCCAAATTGGACACGAATACACTGTTAAACACCACACAGTGCACACTTAGTTCCCCAGCTACCCGACACGGATTTCTTCGTGTCCATGCCACGTGGACACGTGCCACTTGGCACAGAGGTGGGGGCACCCTCTGACAAGCCTTCCCTCGAGTTTCGTGACACTTCGTGTCGTGTCGAGTAAGAAATTCGACACGCACTGACCGTGCACTATACTGCACACAGTGTTAAACACACACTGACACGGCCTTCGTGTCGTGTCTAGACACGACGTGGACACAAAGTGTCAGGCCTAATCCCTAGCCCTAGACCTAGGCTACACCCTGACACGAGCACGACACGTATCCACGTGTGTGTCGTGTCCACGAGGCTCTGTCCTCGCTGCACGAGGCACCGCACTGTGCCTGTGTTCTCCCCTGCTACTCGGGCTAGACACAGGACACGACACGACACTATATGGCATGAAACTTTATGGACACATGGGTCTAATGTCTGACACGACACACACAAAGTTTGGGTCGAGTTGGTTTGGTATTCACGATGTTATCAAGCTCGCACTGATTTGTGCTGTCCACACACACACGCACAGTTAGGCTCTGATACGGGCTCGGACACGACACTGTGTGACACTTGGACACGTATCAGGCTGGGGGACACGTAGCCCTATCCTAGACGAACCTAAGGACACGACCACGAGACACGAGGACACGTGTACCGTGTCCTAGACCTAAGTGAACCTGTGCACGACGCTGTGACACTGTGGTGTCTGGAAATTTACCCGATTTGGGTTTTTGACTACTGGACACGTCGTGTCGTGTCGTGGTGGACTCCCATGGGCACACACGACACGTACACTTGTGGAGGCACGATTACCAACCCTTGGTTTTGGGTATTAGTTAGGTTTTGTATCGATTTTGGATTTACCCCAATATTCATGAATGAACAGTATTTTCTGGTATTATTTCAGTATTTATTTCGAATTTCAAATTGATTTGTAGGTATATATATACGTATATTAGTGTGTATATATACTATATATATGTATATAAGTATATGTGTGTGTATGTGGGTATGTGAGTGTGTATATATATGTATATATGTAGATATGTGTGTGTATATAAATAGGTATATATATAGGTATGTGTGTGTGAGTTATGGGTTCCCCCCTATCTCAGATTTCTGAGATCAACCCCCCCTCTGCTGTCCAGTCCACACACACACATGACACCCCATCACCCCCACTCTCACCCTCCCATTCCTCTCTCTCTCTACCTATATATGTATATATGTTATATATGTATATAAATATATATGTTATGGTATATATATATATATATATATGTTATATATATATATATATATATATATATATATATATATATATATATATATATATATATATATATATAAGGGTATTATATATAATGGGTATGTGTGGTTATATATATGTGAATGGGTATATGGATAGATATGTAAATGTATATATATGTATATATGTTAGCTATCTATATATGTATATATATATATATATGTATTATATATATATATTTGGTTGTCTATATATAGTTGGTATATATATGAGAGTATATATATATGTTATATATAATGGGTATATATATATATATATATATATATATATATATATATATATATATATATATATATATATATATTTTTTTTATATATATATATATATATATATATATATATAGATTATGGTATTATATATAGGTGAGACTATCTGGTATTAGATATATATTGTATAGATATATGGCTATAGACACCTATATGAGATACCTATACATGGTATCTAGTTACACTAGCCTATAGCCTATGGTTAGTGAGTTTAGAGTTGACCATTAGGTCTAGTAGACCTAGTTTGACTAGATTATTGACCATTGTTGACCAAAGTCAACTGTAGGTCAACCATGACCAAATTGACCTAGAATTGACTGGGATAGACTTAAAAGGACTAGTTGACTAAGATTGAGTAAACCCTAGACTATTAGCTAGCTATTTGAGTTTGACCTATATGTGAGTGCCCTAAGTATATGAGGGTATTTGTGTGACTTGGGTTATATGGATAGTTACATGTCAATTAAGATATGTATGGGGTTAAGTGGGATACTTAGAGTCGAGTCATGACTTGAGATTGGAATATAGGATTAGCTTGATTATAGGATTAATGTTGGTATTATATATATATGTATTACATGTGATTTACTTTGTATAGGTAATTGTAGTATAGTATATTAGGTATTCTAAGACATGATAGCCTGTGGTTGGTTTTGAGTTAGCCTTATAGGGTTTGACTGGATGTTGACCATTAGTCAAGATTAACCTAAATTACCTTATTAACTAGTCTATGATTGACCAAAACCTTAGTTAGTCTAAGATTGACCTAGACTTGACCTAGTTGACCACATTGACTAGTAATTGACTATTCTGACCATTGTTGACTAAACCCTAGATAACTTAACTAGTTTGGCTAGAATATTTGACCAAGAGTTGACTTTAACCTAGATTAGACTTGTTTAACTTTGTTTGATCTTGTATGACTTAGTTTAACTTCTTGTGACCTAGTATGACTTAATTTGACTTAGTTTGACTGTAGTGTTGACCAAGTTTGATTTTGACCTAGATTGGCTTATAATTCATATAGATTGCATCGTAGATTTCATTTACCATCATTTTGGACATGTCATAACTGTATTGCTCTATTTTAGGACATTGTGACCCTGGTACAGGGATCTGATATTATACTACTCTTTTCAGAGTAACAGGCGAGTACATTCTCTGATAGTTCTCTCATTTATTTGTCAATTACTGTATTTCAGTTCTAGTTAGTTCTATGTGATTCTCTGTATCAACACGTATAGATATTTCTAGATTCATGTATCGACACATACCTTACTTGCTGGCCTCTATTACTGGAGTCATTGGTATCATTCCGGAATCATTTCTGGAATCATCATATATTGGCCAGACTCATCTCGATTCTTTTGTCGATTTTGGATTCACTTGCTGGGCGGGGAAATATTGAGTAAGACATGTAGACATACCCCAAATCCGGAATCTCCCATTGGAATCTACCGGAAGCATAGCCATCTCTTGCCTGATCAGTGAGAGATGTGCCTGATACCTACAGCCGTTTACATGTCGACCTCGGTATTTTAAAACACACTGTTAGATCATAGTTGGACTCACCCTGGTTTTATTGATCACTGTTGGACTCATCTTGTACTGGAAATCATCTGGTATCGGATTATATGGACTGGACTCATACTGGGATTACATTAGACTTATATCGTACTGTCTGGACTCATACATGTTATTCTAGTTCGGTTAGCTTTTATTACAGTCTTCATTGCCATGATTCTTCTATTGTTTTAGTTACCTTTCTTTTCTTGTATCTTACTGTTTTTCTATGCCATCATTACCTGTATAAAACTGCCATGCTCATCAGTAAAACTGTCTATAACTGCTTTATAGTTCTTTGTCATTTACTTGGGTTTTTTTGATGAGTTGTACTCGTTCCCGTCCTGATTGGACCTGTTGAAAATATTACAGATGATAATCCTGAGGACACATGCCCTACTTACCATGGACCTGGCGAGGAATTAGCTACCTTTGGTTCCGACTCTCAGGAGTGATTCAGGAGATTAGCTTGTGGACTACTTTAGCTTTCATGTTTTGACTTGTTGTATTAAAGTTAAGATTTGAGTTTGTATTAAGTTGGTTTGAGACATTGTTGTATTATTTTAGAAGTTAGTTGTTGTCTTTAATTTCTTAGGTATAACTTCTGTGTTTTCTTATCGTGTTTTAGACTGTGATTGAGTATATCATACCCTTTTACTTGTCTTCCATTCGGAGCTGATATCTGGACAAGTACTTTTTATTCACTGCATGAGATTAGTTAGCAACCTAGGACAGCTTACTACCGCCGACACTGCAGCGTAGGCTGGACGTACCCACTTCTCGTGCCCCTACACAGGGTGCGGGTCGTGACAGCTATGTATAAATATTTATATGTATTAAGATTTTGGTAGTAACATATTGATACTAGTGTCATCCCATGAGTGGCAGTATTTGATAGTGCAGTTTATAGTACAGCTAAGGGGGATCGGGTTTTTGTATGTGCCTTAGTGCACTTGGCTTGGCTTGGCTTTGGTTCTCTTGAGCCAGCAATAGAGAGAAATCAGGTATTAGCAGCAAGTGCTAAGGGTATGTGGCAGTCCTGTGCATGAGATATCTGTGGGAGTTGGCCCATGGCAGTAGGCAAGGGGTTAAGGGATTTAGGAGCTACACTAGGAGTATAGGCATATAAGGAAATTGGATTGGGGTGGACTGATAGGAGGAGAGTTGGGGATTAGAGATGTAAGGACTTGGGGGATATCATTTAGGGGTAAAACAGTAGCAGTAAAGCACTACTATGCTTGGGACTTAGAAACAGTAGGGGGTGGAGAGGGAATCGACAGCAACAAGTAGTATTTGAGAGGGTGATATAGAACTGCCACAGTACTGGCCACATGGAGCCTCTTTCCTTTCTCCTTCTGACTATTTAGAACAGGGAAGAGAGACAGGCAAATGGGGGTTCCATGCATCTGTCCTAATTCTAATCAGTTGAGTGATAGGGTGTTAGCTATTATAGAGATAGCTATATAGATTGATAGGTCGAGGGATAGCTAGAAGTACAGATAGTTGGTAGTTAGTTAAAGGGATAAAAAATTATAGGTTAAATAGATAGATGAACTAATAGTTGGAATAGTGAGGGAATAGTGAGCAGTGGAGTGAAAGCAAGGAAGGAAGAGCAACAACAGTATGTGAAATAGGTGTATGGAGTTAGAGGGATATGTAGTAGATAGGTAAATATATGGGGCAGATGGGCATGAAGAGAAGGGGAAACAATGGGTAGCAACACAGCAAGGGTAGCATTAGGAGTAGGCTTACTTATAGTAACTAGGCTTGGTAATATAGCATAATAGGTAAATGGGATTAGTAGTATGCAGGGGGTCCCTGTTTTCTTATACAATCAATGACTGGAAAGAGAGGCCTGGGAGCAGAACTTAGTGGAAAGGAAATCAGTGTGTGAATATGTACGTATATGTACATGTAGTATATATGTTAAGGTGTGTTAGATAGTGAATAGGATTTGGTATTAAGGGGAAGTGTATCAGTTAACCTATAGGAGAGGTAATATAGGCTAATACTTGAGTATCAAGATATTAAGGTAGAGAGGTAATATAGGCTAATACTTGAAGTATCAAGATATTAAGGTAGAGAGGTAATAGCTAAAGTTAAGGGTAAGGATTGGTTTAATAGCTTGGATAATTTGTAATACTAGCACACATGAGTTATATATAAGGTATTAACTAGCAATATCTATATTAACTAATGTAGGCTAATATTAACTAATATAACATGTTTTAGCAAGGTATTGACCTAGAAACCTAAAGTTGACCTTGTTTGACCCAATTGACCTGGAGATGACTTCTTGACCTAGAATTTGACTAGTTTGACTTGCATTCATTCCCAAAACTTGTTATTGATGTAATACTCCATATTTAGGTCTTCGAGGCACCGTATTGGACACTGTTGATATTCCACATTGGATCTCAGGCGAGTACATTCTCTGATAATTTCCTGTTTTATGATATCTTCTATGTTTCTTGTATTTAGTATAGATATCCTTGTTCTCTTGACACATTGGTCACACGGATTGGTATCGTCTGGATCCCGTCATGAGATATTATTTCTTGTATACCTTGGGATATTTTGTGCAAACCTCCTTGTCGTTCTTATACATTGTATGGATACCGATTCCTGCGAATGCTAGCTACCTTCTCAGAGAATCATGTGTCATAACGTGTCAGGGTTGTATCCACTATACTAGTCGGGGGCGGGGAGTATGTAAGTATTTGATCAATACCCTCCTTGTATCAAGTCTTGAACCTTGAATAGTGTTAATCATACACTGCACGTATAATTAACCAGGCCATAAACTCTTGAATCAAGATCCTAAGCCGATCACAAATTGAAACTAGTGCTAACTCACTTAAATAGTATTTTCTCGATTCTTGTACATGATATACTCTGCTCTCTTGCTTTTATACTCATTTACAGTCTTAATATGCCTTACCATGTTTATGTACATATCAGTTTACCTTGTATATTCTCTCTATTTACTGCTACATAGTCTTTATCATTTAACTAGAACTAATATTGGAAATGTATCTCGTTCCAATCCTAACTGGATATATTTTTCAGACGACGTGGACGAGTGTACCACCTACTATGGTCCACATGACGTAGTAGGTATAGACCAGGAGTCCCTAGTCCAGCTAGGATTAGTTCCAGTCGTGGAGGCTCTAGTGGTGACTCAGTTAGATTAGATTTGTACTGGACTTTGTCTCTAGATGACAATTCTTGGCATGTTATTAATTAGAGATTATATTTGAGATTGTTGACTCTGAGACTCTGGACTTGTGTTATTTCTATGTTAGATTTTCTGGATATTTTTTATTTCTTGTTGTTGTTATCTTTTGGTATCATTTATCTATCATGGAATATTGTGATTGAGTATGTTATATTATCATTACTTGTCCTCCGCTTGGAGTTGACTATCTCGGCATGTTTGATATTATAATTGTTAGTCAGATAGTTAGACCTAGACAACGTTCTACCACCGATGCTGTGGCGTAGGCTGGACACTGTCACGACTCACACCCGGGGGGGTCGAACACGTTTTAGTGGTGGCCCATGCAGGTCAGAAGTCACAATTAGTGCGATGTCATAGTGGTGCTCGACTTAGAGTGCTGCGATGAGCATGCCATAGGTTTAGAGGATATAGGCTACAGGCTAAGGATACTCAATCATAATTAGGAAACTTTTAATTTGCTTCTATACAATTGTCGTTTCTTGATGCTGATTATTTGTACTCTAATTGTCCTCCATTGATATAATCTATCTTGTGCCATATTAACTTCCTTCTTTTGATTTATCTTCAGGATGGCAAAGACTAGATTCCAGCGTTCAGGACCGACAGATACAGAGAGGTCTGTTACATCCCGCGGGCCTGATCCCATTCCGTCTTCTGTAGTCGGAGTATTGGCAGCCACTTTCGAGGGTGCTCCTCCGCCAGTTACGAGGACCGTTCCTGAGGCCACTGCAGGTGCTCCTACCAAAGTATCGAGGGCTGCAGCAGGAGCCGTCATTGGTGTTCTTTCTCGTATACAAAGGACTCCTCCGTCCGTTGCCGAGGATCTGCCTCCTCCGCCTCCAGTACCTGTCGACATGGGGCAGATGTTCACCTTCTTTTGGGAGGTGCTTGAGGTCCAGCGAGTCCAGTCCGAGGCTCAGCAGCTCGCTTTAGATGCAGTAGAGCGAGGAGCTCCAGCGCAGGGTACGCACATAAGATTGGACAACATCCAAGACTTTAAGAAGTTGGGGCCTCGGGACTTTAACGGTACCAAGGCCATTATCTCTGCAGATGACTGGCTCGAGGATATCGAGTGTCTTATGAGAGTATCTGTCACGACCCGCACCCTAGAGTAAGGGCACGAGACGTGGGTACGTCCAGCCTACGCCGCAGTGTCGGCAGTAGAATGCTGTCCTAGGTCACAACATCTAGCAGTAATATACTAAACAGTTTATACTCCCCGAATGGGGGTGACATAGCAGTAAATGAACTCAATCACAACTAAGGAAGAGATAGCACGATATGATATAGAACTCAAGGAAAAATAGATGATAAAGTAGTCTAAGATAATATCCCATCAATATCTAGAGTACAAACTCAGCTACAGAATGAAAGAATATATACAACTCAGAACTCTGAACAGAAAATAAGTCTAGCTAAACATGTCTCAAGGCAACATAAAGTAAGATAAGCCTAACTAAACTAGTCTAGGCAATGGGGGTGAAGTCCTCAGCTAGAGCTGGGTCCTCCTGAGAGTCCAGCTCACAAGTGTCGTCTAGGGCTGCCCCGTAGAAGGTAACCACACAGGCCTCCTCCTCGTCCTCTGTAATATTTTTAACAGGTCCAGTCAGGACAGGAGCGAGCACAGTACATCTCAACAGTTCATAGCAGGTTAGAAAATATAATCATGCAGTAAAGTAAGATACAAGTACTGAAAAAAGTGCAGTATGTAAACAGAGAGAGAACTGTAATAGAAATATCTACTATAAATAGAGACTAACAGTGGCTAGTGAGTCAGAGTACAATATAGACATGTAAATGGCATAGGAGATTCTGATAAGACACTATAGAAGAGATTCTGATAAGATACTACTTGGGTATTATTCACATGTCTACTTCTACTCCCCCGTACCCCCAATCAATACACAAGGATCCAACCAGGTTATGTTATGATTCCATACAAAGGCCTCCGAAGGGTGATACATGGATGTCCTATAAATGGAAATTCTAGGAGATTCTAGGATACCCAGTAAATGGGATAAGAGATTCTAGGAGACTCTGTGATCATAAGAGTATATATCACAAGTGATCAAAGAACCAGTGAAGCATAGTGATACGCCATGTAAGTGAAACGCACAGAACATGTAGTACCCGATGCTCCCTAAGGATAACATCTCAAGAAGGGATCCATATAGTACCAATCCGTGTGACCAACGTGACAGTACAAGTAAAGTAATTTAATGCAGGAAATAATTCTAAGCAGGATATGAAATGATCAGAGAATGTACTCGCCTGGTATCTGAGCGTCCAATATGAAAGTACTGTCCGAGGAGTGGTGTCTGGCCCCTAATCAGAACAGCACAAGTCACAACAAGTCCAAAATGGTATAATGAAGTCCTACTATGCATTCTACATAATTCTAGGTCAATCTAGGCCAAAGTCAACTCTTGGTCAACTCTGGTCAACCTTAGAAGTCAAACTAGGTCAAACAAGTCTAGACTAGGTCAAGCTAGTCTATCTAGTCCAATCTAGACTATACTAGTATATACTAATCTAGTCTAGGTCCACCAAGGCTAAACTAGCCTATCAACATACAATACAAGGCTATAGAACATATCCTATCAATCAAGCACATCTCCAAACACAAACACTAATGACACACCAAGTATATATACAATATATATATACTCATAGATTATTGCCTATAATATAAGAGCAAGGTGTGTACACATACAGGCATATAGAGATATTATTACATACATACATCCAATATGTATACTATATTAGGCCTATTCAATAATGTGTCATCAAGTATTGACATATGTATGATGCTACTACTATGTAATAGGCTCACATATATACATGAATTTATATCTATACATATATAAGTTCATATATACATGCATATATATACATAGGTTATAGAGATATATATAGAGAGGATGTGTATGTGTGAATTGTGAGTGAGGGGGGGCTGTATGTATGAAACAAGAGTAAAAACAGTGTGCAGTAGGCTAACAGTGAGCCTCAGTTCAATATATCAGGTTATACAACCCTCAATCAGCATTAACTCAATCTCAGGAAAACAGTAAATGCTCAAACCCATTCCCAGGTTTTGAAGAAATAACATTGCAAATCAAATGTAAAGGTAACTCAGGTTTATGACCAAAGAAGCAATTCTCAGATTTCCAGTTTCAGTCTCAGTTTATTAGATAACCTTTCCCCCATTTCTCAGTTCAGAATATTTTGAAGAGGGAAAACTCAGGTTATAGATAACTGGGAATGCAATCCCATATCAAACAGTTCCTGGAGACTGAACTCAGTCCCAGGTTCATAACAGTTCGAAATCAATCCAAATACTAATATCCCCTTCCCAAATCCAAAAGCCTATATTTGAATTTAAAACTTAGTTAACATGGATTATAATATGTAGGGATCATAATCAGTTGAAAAAAAAACATAAACAAAATAGTGAATTAAACACATTCTCAGGTTTTGAATTAAACCTTCAACTTAATATTGAACTCAGGAATAGGAATTTCAGTTTATCAAACACAAAACTCAGTTCAAAACCAAATTTGAAAATAAACATGAAGTAAACATGAACTATAAACATGTGGGGAATTAACAGGGATTGAATATCAATTTAACATGGAAATTTGGTTAGGAATTAAACTGGAAAACCAGGTATCAGAGTGTATCCTGAAAAATTCCATTCCAAGCCTCATTCGAACCACATATTCCACATTAATCCAATCTAACATGTAAACCTAATATAATCAGAGATTAACAACACATTTAGGATCTATCTAATCAATTAAAACACAATTTAAAAGCATTAAAATCAATTTAACATAAGAACACAATTTTAGAACACTGGTACACACAGTGCCCGACACGTGCACAAGCAAATGCGTGTCCGATACGACACGAGGGGTCGAACCACTTGGGGGACCCCGTGTCAGTCACAGACACGACACGTGTGTCAATTTTTGTGGGTTGACGTGGCGTGTCCAGCTCAGAAACCAGCCCGAGTAGCAGGGGATTAACCTGCAAGTGCGCGCGTACGCACGACCGCGTGTCCACGTGCCTGTGTCGACTCAACCCGACACTAATTCATGCTCAGAGCAAAAGAAATGCATAAGGGACATCAAAAACAATTTTCCTATTCTAAAGCTTCCTAGAAACTAGGTTGAAATGTCCTTTGGGATATTTCAACAAACACCTACTGTGGGTTCCTGATACGTGTCCAAAACGGACACAAAACCTATGAAACTCGACACGAAACCAATACAGCCACTTAGGGGACACCTAGGGCTTCCTAAATGTATAAAGAAATCGAAATTTCCTTGAGTAATGAAGAAGTTACCTATGGATGAACTTCTAGAAAAATCCCCCTTTGTTGAGCTCCTCTCCTTGATATCCCAATCCAACAAATCAATAACAAACTGAAATAAAACTCCAATAACAGCAATTATAGGTATATTAAAACCTAATGGAAGAGATTTGAATGAAAAAGGACATGGAATGGAATTTCTATGGATTAAAAAGAATAGGAACAAACCTCTTTCTAAACTTGATCCTTCCTAAAAAGAGGCAACCCTAAACTAAGAGAGTATTTATAGAGTTGGGTTCCCAAGGTGGATATGGTGGCCGGCCACATAGTCTAGGCTAGGGTTTTTGTAATATCTTGGGCTTTGGGCCAATCTACAAGGCTATGACTTAAATTGATTTATCAATGATTCTAAATCATAAGTCATGACTTATGACTTTCTAATTCCTATTGCTAACTAGAGTCTATTGACCAAACCAAGGGTTAGCTTAGGTTAGACTAGAGTCATATAACCTAACCAAGTCCATACTAACTAGGGTTAGCTTCTAGGTTGGTCTACAAGGGTCAAAACTAGTCAAAGTCAACCTAGTCAACCTTCATCCAAACAATTTCAAAACAATTCCTAAAAATTCCCATAAATTCAAATAAAATCTAATAAATTCAAATTACCCCAAAATGTCAAAAATACCCTCAAACTAGAATGTGGTAGTGACAAATCTACCCTCCTTAAAAGAATTTTGTCCTCAAAATTGAAAGGCAAAATACAACTGATGAGAAGGATAGAAAGTATACCTCATGGTCCAAAAAGATAAGGGTAGCGCTCGCGCATCTCATCCTCCCGCTCCCAGGTAGTCTCTCCTGGAGAATGATGCCACTATACGACGCATACCAAAGGTATCACCTGGTTCCTCAGAACCTTCTCCCGTCGATCCAGAATCTCCACTGGCTACTCTGGATAGCTGAGAGAAGGCCCAACCTCAATCTCTGAATGATCGCGCACATGGCTAGGGTCAGCCATATACCGTCTCAACTGTGATACATGGAATACGTTGTGGACCCCCACTAGCACAGGCGACAAGTCTTGCCTGTATGGAACGTCACCGACTCTCCCGCTGATAACGAAAGGGCCGATGAAGCGCGGGCTAAGCTTTCCGCCTCCACCAAAACGTATCATACCACGAGTCGGAGATATCCTCAAGAAAACCTGGTCTCCGACCTAATCACAAGCAAGGTCTCAATTAATTATAATAAACAAACAAGATCAAAATCACAAACAAAATAAACCTAAATCTAATCCTACTCTAATCTGTACCTCAAACTCCAAGGGCCTCCGGTGGCTATCGGCCCAGTGCCGATGTCTGTCATGCGCCACGCGAAGTCTGTCCCTGATGAGCTTCACCTTCTCGGCTGCGTCAACAACCATCTCTGGCCCCAGAAAAGCTCGCTCAACAACATCATCCCAAGATAAGGGTGTACGACACCTACGCCCGTACAGAGCCTCGAAAGGTGACATCTCAATGCTGGCCTGGAAACTATTGTTGTAAGCAAACTCCACCAAATGAAGATGATCCTCCCAGGAACCTCCAAAGTCCAGGACACACGTCCGCAGCATATCCTCAAGTGTCTGAATAGTCCTCTCTGACTGTCCGTCCGTCTGGGGTGGTATGTAGTACTAAACTTGAGCTGAGTGCCCAAGCTGGTCTGCCGACTCCTCCAGAAATGGGAAGTAAAGCGACTATCCCGATCTGAGACGATGCTGACCGGAACTCCGTGAATCCTGACTATCTGCCGTATATACATCTCCGCCAGCCTCTCTGTAGACGTACCCACCTTGAATGGCAAGAAGTGGGCCGATTTGGTCAATCTGTCAACGATGACCCAAATTGCGTCTTTCCCTCCTGGAGTGTACGGCAATCCTAATACGAAGTCCATAGTGATATGCTCCCATTTCCACTCGAAAATGGACAGCGGCTGCAACAATCCACCGGGCCCTTGTCTCTCTGCCTTGACCTGCTGACAGACCAAGCACCTAGCCACGAAGCGAGCCACCTCCCGCTTCATCCCTGACCACCAAACATGCTCCCTCAGATCTCGGTACATCTTATTGGCACTCGGGTGTATGGAGTACTGAGATCTGTGGGCCTCCTGCATAATCTGCTTCCTGAGATCTCCGCTGGGCACACATAACCTGGAACCGTGCCTCAAGGCACCATCCTCTGCAAGGGAAAACACGCCCTCCAGCAATCCTGCTCGAACCTGCTCTCGGAGACACCGTAGAGCAACGTCCTCAAACTGTGCCGACTTGATCCTCTCCACCAAGTCTGACTGAATCTGCATCCCCCATAGCTGCATCTGCACTCCGGGCACGATCACCTCAATCCCAAGGCTCTCTAAGTCTACAAGCAAATATCGATCCATGGTCAAACACATGGCTGTCGAATACCTACTCAAGGCATCGGCAACCATGTTGGCCTTCCCTGGGTGATACTGAAGTAGGATGTCAAAATCCTTCATCAACTCTAGCCATCTGTGCTGTCTCATGTTCAACTCCTTCTGAGTGAACACATACTTTAAGCTCTTGTGATCTGTGAAGATCTCCACCCTCTCACCATACAGATAATGCTTCCACAACTTCAGAGTAAATATCACTGCTGCCAACTCTAGGTCGTGGATAGGGTAGTTCTTCTCATGGGGACGCAATTGCCTGGAAGCATAGGCAATCACCTTCCCATGCTGCTACAAGACGCAACCCAGCCCCTACCCTGAAGCATCACTATAAATAGTGAAACCACCTGATCCTGAAGGTAATGTTAGAATTGGAGCTGTCGTAAGCCGCTTCTTCAACTCATCAAAACTGCCTGACACTCCTCTGACCAAACGAACTCAGCATCCTTCCGGGTCAGCCGATTCAACGGCTCTGCAACCCGGAAAAAATCCTGCACAAATCTCCGATAATATCCTGCCAGCCCCAGGAAACTTCTGATCTCTGCAACTGAAGTCGGCGCTGCCCATGCCTCAACTGCTACAATCTTCTTGGGGTAAACTGGGATACCATCTCCAGTCACCACATGCCCCAAGAAGTCCACCCGGTCCAAGAAGAACTCATACTTGGAGAGCTTCCCGTAAAGCTGCTCCTTCCTGAGAGTCTCCAGCACTATCCTTAAATGCTCCTCATGCTCCTCCTCAGTCTTGGAATATACTAAGATGTCGTCAATGAACACCACCAGAAACTGATCCAGGTACTGGTGGAACACCTTGTTCATAATGTTCATAAACACTGCTGGCGTATTGGTTAGCCCAAACGACATAACCAAAAACTCAAACTGTCTGTACCGCGTCCTGAAAGCGGTCTTGGGAATATCCTCCCCCTTCACCTTTACCTGGTGATATTCCGACCTCGGATCAATCTTAGAAAATACCCGAGCTCCGCTCAACTTGTCAAAAAGATCGTCGATCCGCGGCAGTGGGTATTTGTTCTTGATCGTGAGGTTGTTGAGTGCCCTATAGTCAATACACATCCGTATTGATCCATCCTTCTTCGGCACGAACAACACTGGTGCACCCTATGGCGACGAACTCGAGCGGATAAAGCCCTTGTCCTGTAGATCATCCACCTGCTTCTTCAGCTCCACCAGCTCGCTGTTGTTTACCCGATAGACATGCTGAGAGATGGGTTCCGCTCCTGGAACCAAGTCTATCGAGAACTCTATGTCTCTGTCTGGTGGCAATCCCGGCAACTTCTCTGGGAAAACATCCATATACTCTGCTATCAAGGGGTGTGGAATCGTCTGCTCCTCGACCGAGACTCCACAGAAGACTCCGCTGCTCTGCTCTACCTGACGTCTGGAGTACTCGAACTCTGGCTCCCCCGACGCTCTGAAGAGAACTCTACCCCCTCTGCAATCAATGCTGGCGTGGTGCCTGCTCAACCAATCCATTCCTAGTACTATATCATAGTTCGACAATGGCATTACGAACAGGCTCACCTCCAACTCACGGCCTTCCAAACCTACTCTCCGACCCTTACAAACATCACTCAAGAGGATAATGCCACCCCCGGTCGGGATCTTGTAAGTCCTAGGCAACAATTCAGCTATAATACCATGTCTAATCGCAAAAGATACTGATATGAAGCTATACGAAGCACCGGAATCGAATAATGCAAAAACTGGACTGGAGTCGAGAAGAATCGAACCTGCGATCAGCTCTCCGATGGCCTCCGCATCCTCTGCTGCCATGGCGAATCCTTGCCCCTGTCGGCCTCTCCTGGCCTGCTGCTGGTGCTGGACGAAACTCTGCTGCTGCATCTGCAGGGCTGGTCCCCTCTGCTGGCCTGCTGGAGCACTAGCTCCTCCTCCCGGGCCTGCTCGTGCTATGTGGCACTCCCTCATCTGGTAGTCTGCTGAACCACACACCAAGCACTGGCCCAGCCTCTTCTGGCACTCATTGAAGACGTGCCCAGGCTTCTTATAGTAGGCACAAGTAATACCCTGTCTCTGACCCTGCTGGTGCTGTCTCGACTTCTGCTGCTAGTGAACTGGCCTCTGCTGGATCGGCTGCGGCTGAAACTGCCTCGACTGCTGGTACTGAAAGTGGGTCCTCTTGGCCTAGCCTCCGCTGCTGCTACTGCCCCCAACTGGGTCTCGCCCCCTCTTGAGCCTAAGCTCAAGATCATCCTCTGCCAACAAGGCTCCCGTCAAGATCTTTTCGAATGTGGCATCCCGGTTGCCCTTGGTCAAGGACTTGACCTCCTTGACTAGACCCTTCCGGAACCTCTGGGCCTTCGCCGTCTCGTTCAAGCCCTCTACAAACCTGCCGAGGCGGCCGAACTCCCCGACGTACTCCTCCACTGATAGACTCCCCTGGACTAGGCTCTCGAACTGCGACTCCAAGGCTCTGAGTGCTGAATCTGGGAAGAACTTCTTCTTGAAGAAGCCCTTGAACTGCTTCCAAGTCTGCCCAGCTACCCCCACCCTGGGGTCTGACTGATACCAGGTGCAAGCAAGATCTCGCAGCCGGCTAGCTGCGGCCTCAATCTGGAGATCTGCTGGTATCCGGGCCAGGCGAAAGATCTCCTCTATATGCTCGATCCACTCATCGGCATATAGGATCCCCTCTGTCCCCAAAAAGTCTCTGGGGCTCATCTTCTGAAACTGCCCGATCCCCGGTGTCCTCGGCTGATGGACCACTGGTCGAGCTGCAACCGTCGTAAGGGCCAGCTCCATGCCCCTGTCCTGTCGAGCCTGCTGTCGGTCCATGAACTGCTGGAAGTACGCGAACATCTGCGCTGCATCCACGTGTCCTGTAGGCGGCGGCTGCTGGAAAGGATCCTCTGGGATGACCGGGTCCTACCTCCGAGCCGGTGGAAGCATACCCCCTGCTGCTACTGCCGAGGTCTCAATACGAGCAGAGGTGGCAGGAGCTGCAGTCCCCTGGCCCCGCTGTACTGGCTGGGAGGTAGCAGTCACCTCCATAGCATCCCCATGAATGGTATGCTGCGATCGAGTCTCTACCATCCTGAAGATAGACAAACAAGAGTATCAATTTCTGAGAAAGAAGCGAAATAACAAAGGCGGACAGTTAAAATTCAAAGGATCAACTGACAATAAGGATTCAGATGGCAATAATTTTTTTTTTTCTAAAGTGATTGAGTACCTTAAAATTAATGTCCTATATCCTACTGCAGGCTGTAGTGATACTCTAGTTCGAATAACACTACACTTCTAGTCTAGACATGCATGGACCACCACTAAAAATGTGTCACGACGCGCACCCTAGAGTAAGGGCACGAGACGTGGATACGTCCAGCCTACGCCGCAGTGTCGGCGGTAGAACGCTGTCCTAGGTCACAACATCTAGCAGTAATATACTAAACAGTTTATACTCCCCGAATGGGGGTGACATAGTAGTAAATGAACTCAATCACAACTAAGGAAGAGATAGCACGATATGATATAGACCTCAAGGAAAAATAGATGATAAAGTAGTCTAAGATAATATCCCATCAATATCCAGAGTACAAACTCAGCTACAGAATGAAAGAATATATACAACTCAGAACTCTGAACAGAAAATAAGTCTAGCTAAACATGTCTCAAGGCAACATAAAGTAAGATAAGCCTAACTAAACTAGTCTAGGCAATGGGGGTGAAGTCCTCAGCTAGAGCTGGGTCCTCCTGAGAGTCCAGCTCGCAAGTGTCGTCTAGGGCTGTCCAGTAGAAGGTATCCACACAGGCCTCCTTCTCGTCCTCTGTAATATTTTCAACAGGTCTAGTCAGGACAGGAGCGAGCACAGTACATCTCAACAGTTCATAGCAGGTTAGAAAATATAATTATACAGTAAAGTAAGATACAAGTACTGAAAGAAGTACAGTATGTAAATAGAGAGAGAACTGTAATAGAAATATCTATAGACTAACAGTGGCTAGTGAGTCAGAGTACAATATAGACATGTAAATGGCATAGGAGATTCTGATAAGACACTACGGAAGAGATTCTGATAAGATACTACTTGGGTATTATTCACATGTCTACTTCTACTCCCCCGTACCCCCAATCAATACACAAGGATCCAACCAGGTTATGTTATGATTCCATGCAAAGGCCCCCGAAGGGTGATACATGGATGTCCCATAAATGGGGATTCTAGGAGATTCTAGGATACCCAGTAAATGGGATAAGAGATTCTAAGAGACTCTATGATCATAAGAGTATATGTCACAAGTGATCAAAGAACCAGTGAAGCATAGTGATACGCCATATAAGTGAAACGCACAGAATATGTAGTACCCGATGCTCCCTAAGGATAACATCTCAAGAAGGGTTCCATATAGTACCAATCCGTGTGACCAATGTGATAGTACAAGTAATTTAATGCAGGAAATAATTCTAAGCAGGATATAAAATGATCAGAGAATGTACTCGCCTGGTATCCGAGTGTCCAATATGAAAGTACTGTCCGAGGAGTGATATTTGGCTCCTAATCAGAACAGCACAAGTCACAACAAGTCCAAAATGGTATAATGAAGTCCTACTATACATTATACATGATTCTAGGTCAATCTAGGCCAAAGTCAACTCTTGGTCAACTCTGGTCAACCTTAGAAGTCAAACTAGGTCAAACAAGTCTAGACTAGGTCAAGCTAGTCTATCTAGTCCAATCTAGACTATACTAGTCTATACTAATCTAGTCTAGGTCTACCAAGGCTAAACTAGCCTATCAACATACAATACAAGGCTATAGAACCTATCCTATCAATCAATCACATCTCCAAACACAAACACTAATGACACACCAAGTATATATATACAATATATATATACTCATAGATTATTGCTTATAACATAAGAGCAAGGTGTGTACACATACAGGCATATAGAGATATCATTACATATATACATCCAATGTGTATACTATATTAGGCCTATACAATAATGTGTCATCAAGTATTGACATATGTATGATGCTACTACTATGTAATAGGCTCACATATATATATGAATTTATATCTATACATATATAGGTTCATACATACATGCATATATATACATAGGTTATAGAGATATATATAGAGAGGATGTGTATGTGTGAATTGTGAGTGAGGGGGGGCTGTGTGTGTGATACAAGAGTGAAAACAGTGTGCAGTAGGCTAACAGTGAGCCTCAGTTCAACATATCAGGTTATACAACCCTCAATCAGCATTAACTCAATCTCAGGAAAACAGTGAATGCTCAAACCCATTCCCAGGTTTTGAAGAATCAACATTGCAAATCAAACATAAAGGTAACTCAGGTTTATGACCAAAGAAGCAATTCTCAGATTTCCAGTTTCAGTCTCAGGTTATTAGATAACCTTTCCCCCATTTCTCAGTTCAGAAGATTTTGAAGAGGGAAAACTCAGGTTATAGATAACTTGGAATGCAATCCCATATCAAACAGTTCCTGGAGACTGAACTCAGTCCCAGGTTCATAACAGTTCGAAATCAATCCAAATACTAATATCTCCTTCCCAAATCTAAAAGCCTATATTTGAATTTAAAACTTAGTTAACATGGATTATAACATGTAGGGATCATAATCAGTTGAAAAAAAAACATAAACAAAATAGTGAATTAAACACATTTTCAGGTTTTGAATTAAACCTTCAACTTAATATTGAACTCAGGAATAGGAATTTCAGTTTATCAAACACAAAACTCAGTTCAAAACCAAATTCAAAAATAAATATGAAGTAAGCATGAACTATAAATATGTGGGGAATTAACAGGGATTGAACATCAATTTAACAGGGAAATTTGGTTAGGAATTAAACTGGAAAACCAGGTATCAGAGTGTATCCTGAAAAATGCCATTCCAAGCCTCATTCGAACCACATATTCTTTATTAACCCAATCTAACATGTAAACCTAATATAATCAGAGATTAACAACACATTTAGGATCTATCTAATCAATTAAAACACAATTTAAAAGCATTAAAATCAATTTAACACAAGAACACAATTTCAGAACACTAGTACACACAGTGCACGACACGTGCATAGGCAAATGCGTGTCCGATACGACACGAGGGGTCGAAACATTTGGGGGACCCCGTGTCAGTCACGGACACGACACGTGTGTCAATTTTCGTGGGTCGATGTGGCATGTCCAGCTCAGAAACCAGCCCGAGTAGCAGGGGATTAACCTGCCAGTGCGCGCGTACGCACGATCGCGTGTCCACGTGCCCGTGTCGACTCAACCCGACACTAATTCGTGCTCAGAGCAAAAGAAATGCATAAGCGACATCAAAAACAATTTTCCTATTCAAAAGTTTCCTAGAAACTAGGTTGAAATATCCTTTGGGACATTTCAACAAACACCTACTGTGGGTTCCTGATACGTGTCCAAAACGGACATGAAACCTATGAAACTCGACACGAAACCAATGCATCCACTTAGGGGACTCCTAGGGCTTCCTAAATGTATAAAGAAATCAAAATTTCATTGAGTAATGAAGAAGTTACCTATGGATGAACTTCTAGAAAAATCCTCCTTTGTTGTGCTCCTCTCCTTGATATCCTAATCCAAAAAATCAATAACAGACTAAAATAAAACTCCAATAACAGCAAGTATAGGTATATTAAAACCTAATGGAAGAGATTTGAATGAAAAAGGACATGGAATAGAATTTTTATGGATTAAAAGGAATAGGAACAAACCTCTTTCTAAACTTGATCCTTCCGAAAAAGAGGCAACCTAAACTAAGAGAGTATTTATAGAGTTGGATTCCCAAGGTGGATATGGTGGCCGACCATATAGTCTAGGCTAGGGTTTTTGTAATGTCTTGGGCTTTGGGCCAATCTACAAGGCTATGACTTAAATTGATTTATCAATGATTCTAAATCATAAGTCATGACTTATGACTTTCTAATTCCTATTGCTAACTAGAGTCTATTGACCAAACCAAGGGTTAGCTTAGGTTAGACTAGAGTCATATAACCTAACCAAGTCCATACTAACTAGGGTTAGCTTCTAGGTTGGTCTACAAGGGTCAAAACTAGTCAAAGTCAACCTAGTCAACCTTCATCCAAACAATTTCAAAATAATTCCTAAAAATTCCCATAAATTCAAATAAAATCTAATAAATTCAAATTACCCCAAAATGTCAAAAATACCCTCAAACTAGAATATGGTAGTGACAGTATCCCACCTCGCGCATGATCCAAAGGTCGAGGCGGTGGAACTTCAGCTTCTAGTCATCACTCGTACTTGGTTCAGAAATGAGTCGGCTTTATCTGGAGAGGGTCACCCATGGGCAGAGTTCAAGGACCTCTTCAAGAAGAAGTTCTTCTCTCCTACGGACAGGATAGACCTGGCTAGGTAGTGCCAGAATCTCCAGCATGAAGGTATGTCTGTAGAGGAGTACGTTGTAGAGTTTGGTAGGCTGAGCCGATATGCAGAGTACATGGTGCGAGATCCAAAGATTAGGGTAAGTCGCTTCCGAGAGGGACTGATTTGGGATGTGAAGATCCTCATTCCTTCCTTCTATGCGACCTACGCGGAGATCCTTATGGAGGCACGCAAAGTAGAGTGGGAGTTTGGCCTGAAGCCCAAGAGAGATCGTAATTTCCTTCTGGGGGCTACTAGCAGCGCATGGCCTGCTAAATATCCTCAGATCCTGCACCGTTCCTTTCAGTCTCTGCAGCAGCAGATTTAGGTTCCGGCTCGGGCACCGGTTCAGCAGGTGCCCCAGTAACAACAGAGACCAGCGCTGCAGGCTCCTTTTTGCCACTACTGCAAGAAGCCCGGTCACATCTGGGAGGTTTATAGGAGGCGATTAGCAGTGTGCCTATATTATGGCACCGAGGGGCACCAGTTGAGGGATTGTCCTTCGAACCCTCATCGTGCAGCTCACAGAGCAGGTGCAGCTCAGAGAGCACAGGCTAGGCCATCTGTGGCACCACATCTTGCCCCGCACCAGCTGCGGGATATACCCCGTCAGGGCAGGACTTTTGCGATGGGGGTCGAGGAGACCAACAATGCAGGTGATGGGCTAGGAGGTTAGGTCATGTTCTTTCCTTCTTCTTATTTCATTCCATACATTGATTGCTTGATTGATTTCTTAGTTCCTTTAGCTTGAATATGTGATTTCCATGCTAGATTAATAGTAAACCCCATTGGAGACTACAATAACATGACACTATAGAGTCTATAACAATGCATGTTTGTTTCCATTCCATAGAATTGCATGTTGTATAACTTTAGACAGGATTTTGCTAGACTTTGATTGCTGGGGACTTGACCTAGAGAAGAGTTCAACCAACTTAAATTTCGAGGACGAAAGGGGGGTAGGATTGTAACTACCACTTTTCCAGAATAAGAGTATTTTCGTCTTTTCCAAATCTTGTACCAATTTAAAATTTTATTTTATATTAATTATAATAATTGTAATGATTCTATTTTTAGTTTTTTCATGATTTTTATTGTTTCATATAAATAAATATAGGATATAATTGGTTGCTAGTTGTTAGCCACTAGTTAGGACTATTTGTTAGTGAACCTAAATGGACCAAAGTAGACATATCATGACACCATTAGTAAACCCATTAGTTAGTCATGTTATACCTATTTATTTAGAGAGCAATGAGTAGGAAAAACCCTTCTTTAGTTAATGAAACCCTTCCTAATAAAACCCTTTCATAAAACAAACCTTCATGACTAATTAGGGGGGATTTTTAGACACTTCAAATGAGATTTAGGATTAGAATTCTTGGCTTGTCATAACACAATAAAAACCCCTCTTAAGTTCATTTATTAGGTTCTAGAAACCCTAACTTGCCTCAATTTTATTCTCTCTTCATTTGAGAAGAAGAGCCAACTCCACCAATCCTAAATTGTTTCCAAACCCTCTCAACCTATCATCCCAAGGAGTCTAGAGATTGGACTTGCAAGGAGGAGATCCTTGGAAGGAGAGAAGCTTGAAGGAGGTGTCCATCCTTGGAGGTTGTGTCCACTTGTGTCCATTGGTGACATTGCATTAGAAATCCATCTCTCAAATGGTAAATTCTGAAGTTAACCCTTCAAATTAATTCTATTTAGTGTCATTTGTCATTTAGAACCCACCCATGGATTAGGGCTACCCATGGAGAGAAGCTTGGGCTTCATTGAACCCATTTGGAGACTTTTCCATATGGTTTTTGTGTCATTCTTGGAAAAATTTGAGAATGAACACCAAGTGTTTATCATTGAGTGACCTAACTAGGGTTGTTAGAGTGTTGTGAGGTTAGATACGTGTCCATAATTGGATACGATAGGACACAGGGTTGATTTGGAGTTTTTGAGTCTCCTACACATGTTGTGTCCATGCCCAAATGCACATGGCACTAGCCTAATGACTCACTAATTAGGTGTGTCTACCTATTTTAGGCTTGCCTATGAAGTTTGGTATGATTCGGACAAGGTTTGATAGAGTATCTTAGGCATATCATAAAATAGTCCAACAAGTGTTCGACACGTGACCCCAAAGGGATTTTCGTGTCCATTTTGAGCTAAGATGTTGGGTACGTGTCCTAAATAGGATACGTGGCATAATGTCATGAGATCTCATGAAACGCATGGGTAGATTCGAGTATACACATATGGAGGTATGTGTCTATGTATATATATGTGTATGTGTGTATAGAGCGTTTGTTTGTGTGTGTGTCTCTATTATGAGGGTTTGTTAGAGGAAGAGGAAGCAGTGAGAGGGAAGGAAATACCTGTACACTGCTTATACAGCAGTAGTAGGAGGAACAAGTAGCAGTGATAGATAGGTAGTGAGGGGTTTGTGAGTTATACATATATGTATCGCATATATAAGTGTGTGTGAGGGTACCTTTGGTGAACACTCATGTTATGTGTCTTAGGATAGTGTGAGTTAATATGATGTCTAGATGCATAGGTAGGATGATAGCTTGATGGTTCAGACCATGGAATAAATGGATATAGGGATGAATAGGTCATATACAAATAGGTAAATAGTCTTAGGTGTAGAGGGTTAGGAATGGAGTGTTGCTCAGTCAGTAGGTATAGGGAATTTGCTAAGAGAGGAGTTTTGGGGGTCGGGCAGGGCCTGTTAGGAAGTACAATAAGGAGAAGATTGGTTCATTTGAGGTATTATGTATGCGTATGGAGATAGATGAGGAGTTAGAGTGGGGTGTAGTTCCTTTTTACAAGAACAGCATAGGAGAACAGGCAGCAGCTATAGCAGTTGCTACCACTGCTTGCTTGGCCACAAGCAAGCAGTGGTAGCAGTATCTTTGAAGACAGACAATAGTAACTTGGTCTGGGTTCAAGGGGTAAGTGTCATTTGTGCACTTGGTATCCAGAGAGGAAGGAGTAAACTAAATATGTATGTATATTGGGAATTCAGGTATCAGTGAGTCCTTGATGGTATCAGAGCCTCTAACGTAAGTCAGGATTTGTGTAGACCACGTATAGAGATTTATATATATTGAGATTTTGGTAGTGACATATTGATACTAGTGTCATCCCATGAGTGGTGATATTAGATAGTGTAGTACATAATGCAGCTAGAGGGGATCGGGTTTTTGCATGTGCCTTAGTGCACTTGGCTTGGCTTTGGTTCTCTTGAGCCAACCATAGAGAGAAATCAGGTATTAGCAGCATGTGCCAAGGGTATGTGGCAGTCCTATGCATGAGATTTCTGTGGGAAGGAAAAACAATGGGTACCAACACAGCAAGGGTAGCATTAGGAGTAGGCTTACTTGTAGTAACTAGGCTAGGTAATATAGCATAATAGGTAAATGGGATTAGCAATGTGTAGGGGGTCCCTGTTTTCTTGTACAATCAGTGACTAGAATGAGAGGCCTGGGAGCAGAACTTAGTGGAAAGGAAATCAGTGTGTGAATATGTATGTATATGTGCATGTAGTGTATATGCTAAGGTGTGTTAGATAGTGAATAGGATTTGGCATTAAAGCGAAGTGTATCAGTTAACCTATACGAGAGGTAATATTGGCTAATACTTGAGTATTAAGATATTAAGGTAGAGAGGTAATATAGGCTAACACTTGAAGTATCAAGATATTAAGGTAGAGAGGTAATAGCTAAAGTTAAGGGTAAGGATTGGTTTAATAGCTTGGATAATCTGTAACACTAGCAAACATGAGTTATATATAAGGTATGAACTAGCAATATCTATATTAAGTAATGTAGGCTAATATTAGCTAATATAACTTGTTTTAGCAAGATATTGACATAGAAACCTAGAGTTGACCTAGTTTGACCCAATTGACCTAGAGATGACTTCTTGACCTAGAATAGACTAGTTTGACTTGCATTCATTCCCAAAACTTGGTATTGATGTAATACTCCATATTTAGGTCTTCGAGGCACCATATCAGATACTGTTGATATTCCATACCGGATCTCAAGCGAGTATATTCTCTGATAATTTCCTTTTTTATGATATTTACTATATTTCTTATATTTAGTGTAGATATCATTGTTCTCTTGACACATTAGTCACACAGATTAGTATCGTCTAAATCTCGTTATGAGATATTATTTCTTGTATACCTTCGGATATCTTGTGCAAACCTCTTTGTTGTTCTTGTACATTGTATGGACACTGATTCCTGCAAAGGCTAGCTACATTTTTAGAGAATCCTGTGTTGTAAAGTGTCATGGTTGGATCCACTATACTAGTCGGAGGCGAGGAGTATTAGCGTAGATATGTGATCAATACCCTCCTTGCATCAAGTCTTGAACCTTGATCCACTACAAGAAATATTTGTTTTTGCGGCATGTAAAGTATGTCGTAAAAAGTTTTTACGGCGTTCAATGTATGCCGCAGTGAAAGCCGTATTTGCCCGCATCGTAAAAAATTACTAGTTTTTACGGCATACAATGTATGCCGTGAATACACTATTTGTACGACATGCCATGGATGCCGTGTATACACAATAAATTACGACATTTCTTGTATGTCGTGGAAAGTATAAACTAGACATCAATTACGGCTTAAAAAGTACTGAATACACATAAATTAGGACATATTATGCACGTCTTTAATGCACAAATATTATGACATATAACGTATGTCGTAAAAAGTATTGAATACACATAAATTAGGACATATTATGCACGCCTTAATTTCTCTTCAATTTTTTTTAAAAAAATAAATCATGCTTTAATAGTAATCAATTTTACCATTGACAACAAACCACAAAAGAAAAAGACGTCATTGATCCAACAAGATATAATTACGAAAAATAATATCAAATGATCCAACAATTACGAAAAATAATAACTTTCACTTTGACAATAATATGTAATGATCCAAATCCTAAGTTTATCTAGCAAATACGAGAAAGCATAACTTTCACTTAGATAATAATATCTAATGATCTAAATCAAAAATTTATGTAGCAATTACGAAAAAGCAAACTTTCACTTAAACATTAATATCTAATGATCCAAACCCAAAATTTATACATCAAAACATAATGTCGGACAACAACTAGCCCACCATCTTCTCCAGCATAACCTGCCCTCTGTCTGACAATCTCTCATCCCATGTCTGTAACCTACAACAAAAGCAAAAGAGGTAGTTGATATGAGCATCTTGATTATTCTGTATGAAATGTCATTGTACTATAGAGATACAAGAAATCTTTTACTGAAAGATGATACACTTCAATATGTAATGGAAGCTAAATCCTTCAACGGGAAGGCACTATAAACAATGGATGGATGGCATCAAAGTCAAGTAAAGTCAAATTCAAGGTTTCATAATCCTAAAACTCATGCCAAATAAACAAAAATAGGTACAAAAATGAAGATAATTAGAAATTAGAGTGAGAAGCAGGGTTCAACTATGGCACAGGCCAACAATGGTGTTCATGGTGGCTTTCTACCAACAGGATCTTCAAGCCTTCCTTCGCAGGTATCCCAGCAACCAACAGGGTTTTGGCCAAGGGGTCTATACAGGCTTCGTTAAGCTTGGCTTTTTCTCTGTGCAGGCTGGTTTATCTTGGCTAAGCAGGTACAACTTGCTATAGGTAAACCAAGGTCAGGAAGGCAAATATTGGTTGCACTTGGCCATTTGGATTTGAGAGTATTAGAGTTTGTTTGAGTATTAGGAAGAGGACAGGGGTTAGCCAATTCTGTGCTGAGAAGAAATGGGGTTAGTATCAAATAGGAATTTGTTTCTAATTTATCTTAAAATATTAGAATTTGAGTATCCGAGGTTATGAATTAAAGAGATTGTTAGTTCAGTATTAGATACTAGCTATATGTGTGTCCATGTGACACTAGAGTGTCTTCTAACAGTGAGTGATTTGTGAGTATCAGAGAGAGCGCTGCTAGTGAGCATCCTAAATGGTGGTTTTATGTGAGTGAGTGTATGAGTGTCTTTGTATATGTATTTCAGATATGAGAGAGTATCATAGATGGGGTGAGGGTGTGTCAGAAGTGGTTTTTGGAGTTTCGTATTGAGTATTATAGGCTAGTGTTTGGCTCGAGTTTAGCTTCAGGCCAATACTAGGCAGTGTAGGCAGTGAGGGGAGACCCCTTTAGTGCCTATGTGGTTGCCAATTAGGACTGTAGGTTAGAGAGATGGAAGCTCGACTTAAAGGCCATTAGACCAGTACCAAGTGGCCATAGGACTGTGTCACCTTGGCCATTAATCCAGTGTTCAGTTGAGGGATTAGGAGAGAGAGATGTAGGTGTATCAGTTGAGATTTGTGAAGGGGCTTTCCCTTTCAGTTGCAGTTAGAAAATCGGAGAGCTTTAGCATTGCAACAAGCATGAGCCTTGACAGCAAACCTTGCCTTGGCTTGTATTGCAGCAGGCATTGCAAGCTAGCCTGCAGCAACAAAACGTAATAGCATTTGCAGCAGGTAGCAGTAGAAAGGGAGCTTGCAGGCAACAGAGCATTAGCTGCAGCAAGCAGAGGCTTGCAGTAGCAGCAAGCAGAGCTTGCAGGCAAGCAGCAGCAGCAGCAGTAAGACCTTACAGTAGTTCTACAGTGTATTGTAGAAATAGCCACTTAAGATGATGTATGAAAAATAATGCATTTCATTCATCCCTAAAGTTCTACAGGGTGGGGAATTTGCAGAATAATTCAAATAAAGCATTACCTGGTTTAAAGAGCTAGTTGATGCTGCAACCATTATTGTGCCCGCACAAGTACAGCAAAGTGCAGCAAAATCTATAACATGACCACTCCCAAGGACAAAGCCCGCCCCAGAGGTTGCAACTACAAGCATGTTGAAGAAAAACAAAGTGAAAAATATAACTGTATCAGTAGAAATATTGCAAAGAGAGGTTGCAACTACAAGCATGCTGAAGCCAAATATTCTAAATAACATGGTAAACATGACCAAACTCTACAGGCTGGGTAGAGCCAACATATTATGCAATGGTGTAAGTATCATAATAATAAAGAGCTCTGTGCAACAAGAATAAAGTAGATGATATGCAAAAGGGACTATTCTAAACCCAGACACACAAACCCTACTGGTGCTGCTGCGATACCCACAGATATAGTTAAAAATACAATAAGAACTATTGCCTCAGCTATCGTGATGCCCACAGATCCTCAAACGATAACCCATATCCTCGTACTAAAACCAAAATTGTGTAAATATTACCTTACCTCAAAAGGACACAAACTACTAGTCGAATCTGACATACTTGATTGGCCACACAATCGTACTTGATAAAGCCTCATTTAGAAGAAAAAAAACACGGGTCGGCCGATACAAAGACAATCCACAATCAATTACTTCATGCACCCAAACTTTATATTACTCTTATCTTATAGCCACATGATGGACCAAATCTTTGGGATTTGTAGATGCAATCTCGCCAATTGCCACAACTTCTAAACCTGTTTCCCAATTCAACAATTTGTATTTTGTCCCAGTGTTAGGTGAACTTGGAATTTCTTTATTCACTTCTTCCCTACTTGTTTCAGCTCTCTCACGATTGTCAGAACTTTCAACCCCATAGTTTGAGTTAGACTTGCTCACCGGGTTTGAGTTTGCAGTTTGCTACATGAATGAAAAATACATTAACTATTGAATAAGTTGGTTCATAATAAAGAATAAAGATGTGTCGAAGTAAAAAAAACTTACAGTGTTATCATTCACAACAACCTTGTCAACAATGCTTTTAATATAAGCTTTTAATTCATTAAACTCATTTTCTAATCTACTGAATTTATCCCGATGATATTTTTGCCATCTACTTTTGAAGGAGTCGCACCAAAACCAAGTCCTCTTACTTTTCCTCTTCGTTCAGGGCTAATTACATTTGAAACTGCATCGTCTTGAAGAGAACTTTTTTCTAATGTGTCGCTGACTTATGAATATCTTCTACTTCATCCTAATAAAAAATTGAACAATAGATAATTTAGAACGTTATAAGTGAATAACCAAATGATAAAATAAATAGACGAAAACAAACCGAAATTTTTTGAGCCTCTGAAATCAATGTACCAGTCTTCCTCTTATGTCCCTTGATCCAAACATCAACTCTGAGTATTGAACTAGGATTATCACTTTGTTGATGCTGCAATACATGTTTTGAGTTAACAAAAGATGAGTAAAAATTAATTAGGCGGACAAAGATGAGTTACCATGTCTTCCTCTAGATGAGCATATCCCTTACGGCTCGTTGTATGCAACAAAATTTGACTTTTCCTCATCTTCTTAAACTTTTCACTCGTTTCCTGTATTATATTTGAAATCTATGTGTCATTTAGCAATAATAATTATTAAGAACAAAACATATAATGAAACCAATAATACTTACCTTAAATTCGGGAGCACTTCTCTTCATTACAAAAGCCTTCCAATCTTTAAAGAAGTGTACATTGTCAGGTTTCATGATGGCTATTGCTCGTGGTAGACCTACAACTTTTGCTTGCTCTATCACACCTTTCATCAAATTAGATTTATGATCACGCCAATATCTTCCTAACTTTTGGAATACATATGTCTTGTGGCAGCCATCAAGTATGAATTTTTGCTAAAAGAAAAATATAGCCAACAATAAAAATATAAGTACGTAACTACATCTCAAAAACACATAATTATGACATAGAAAAATATTACCGTGATGCTCTCCCATATTTGATGTTTAAAATCATCAGAAAGATCTGTCCATTTATCCATTATCACTGGAACTAAATCTCTTACTGTCGAGCCTAGAAAACTAGCAAATTCAGCTGCAGTATCTCCAATTGGTTGACCCCTGTCATTGAAATCGACCGGAACAGGATTTTTTCTCATACGAATATGATCAATTCTTGATTTACCCCTAGTTTTCTTCTTCTCAGGTACAGTAGAACTTGACTGATTTGGTCATTTGGTATATTATGTGCCATGTTAGATGGAGAGTTAGAGTCTCCATTTGATATTCTTACACATTCATTTCCTCTTTGCATGGAAACCGATATGGAAGCTAAACGTTGTTTCTCTCCTCTTTTAGCACCTTTTTTTGAACACTTCATATAAGAAGCAAATAATAAGAACTATAAGTTTTTCACCAAGATATTATTGAAAAGGATTATAAAGACAAATGGAGCTTACCTCACCAGATCCCGACATGTTCACACGTTTCTGAATAGACCTACAACCGCCTCTGGGTCAGATGACCTGCAGAAAACAACCAAGAACTTAAATATAAATAAATCAAAGAGTGAATAAAGATGTCATATCAATCTTAATCTAGTTGCTATACAAGTTATCGCTAACAAGTACATTCTGCTATACCACATGCTTCATGAACATTTAAACTCAGAGTCAGCATTAACTCAAACTCGGAATATATATCCAATATTGGACTGAACTAGTACTCAAAAACTAAAACAAGGTAACAGTAGCCTTTAACTAAGTGGGGGACTGAACATTTAAACTCAGAGTCAGTGTCTCTAACAATTGACTCACTCTCACCTTGACATACTTCCTATACTCAATTGCCCCTAAATCATTCTGCATGACAATTTAGGCTTGGCAAACCAATGGCAAGGCAAGAGGGTTGCTTGTACTACCCAAACCTGCACACACAGTCCATTCATCGACCCAGGTATCAAGCCAACTGATACTAAGTTTTATTTTTCTTCATCATCACTATGACTTGCTGTTAAGCCAAATAGTGAGATGGGACCCCTCCACATGGCTCTGCCTAGCCAATATGGCCTGATGCCACACTGACACAGGCTTGCCAATGCCTTACACTTCACTGAGCTGAAGGGGGACTCGAGTCTGTGCATTGACTGACACAAAGGAATACTATTCAAAGATTGAAATAATAAGATGAGGTAAATATCTATAGCTAACCCCCATTCACTAATTGGACTGATACATAGATAGGTTGGGGACTGACTTCATATGACCGAACTTATAGACTGACTCAGGTGGACTGACTAGTACAAGAGAGTAAAAGTGACCATTTATGCATTTTCGGTTTAATCCAACAAAAAATTCATTTTTTTGGGATAATCATAATTATGATTCGTATAGAAATAGTAATTATTTACCTCATCCGAAGCCACCTTCTCACAATCAAGCTTTACATAACCTTCACCATCAAGATTCGGATCAAGTTGTAGTACATCTAATGGTGTGCATGGCATGTACATACTCTCTTAGAACTTTCTAACTCGTAAAAACCTCGTGGTGGTGCTCTTAGAACAACATACCAATGGGATGCATCGGTATTTCTTGAATAAAATACTTGCTTTGCTTGTGAAGCTAAAATAAACGGATCTCTTTCAATTGACTTTGCCCTTGATGAAGGTTAACCAATGTAAATCCCTCTTCAACTTTGACACCATTTTCTATGTTTGTCCAATCACATTGAAATAAAGGAACCTGAATATTGTAGTGGTCAAGCAAAATTATGTCTCTAATAACTCCGTAATAAGTTACACTTCCAGTGACAAGAGATGTGTCTCTTGCACTAGATCAACAAATTGTTTCTGCTTCAATTGAGACACCGTTGTTTTGTGTGCTCTTTTCTGCATCTTCTGTATAAAATTGATGAACATTGATGACATAACCTGAGAATGACATTACATCCTTTCTCGGCCCACATGCTAGCCATCTTAGTGTGCTCGACATAGTGTCAGCTTGGCCTATTTTGACCTTATTTGCTAGCCATCCTATGAAAGCCTCTGTATGTCTTTTTTGTAGCAGACTTTATTCTTCAAAAGACGCCGATCCAAATGCTTAAGTTTCTCTAGATGCATTCTGATATTAAAGTATAGGTAAATGGGAACTCAGAAAGTGAAAATTTTAAGTCAAAAGAATTATAATTTGGTAGAATACTTACTTAATGTACGGTTTGACTTCAGAATTGTTAAACAAAACAGTACGATGGGTTATCTCTAGCATGTTATAGGACATACTCATTGTTTTTCCTTTAGAAATTGGTCTCCCTTCTCGGCTAGTTTCATCTCAAGAACATCATTGCGTCTATATTGAGCTTCAATTTCAACAGCTTGCTTTATGTACCCACTACAAAAACTTGAACACTCTTCCGCAAGATATCTTAATGCTATACATCCTTCAGGCCTTGAACGATTTCTAACATATCCTTTTAGTACCTTCATAGATCTAATTAAAAGCAAATCTTAGAAGAGTACAGAATAATTCATAAGTTTATTATTAATTTAAAATATATATTATTACCTCTCAAATGGGTACATCCAACAAAAATGTACCCCCCCACCAATTCCAGCTTCTCGTGCAAGATGAATTGTGAGATGCACCATAACATCAAAAAAGGATGGAGGAAAAAACCTTTCTAATAAGCATAAAGTTTCTATAACTTCAGTTTCTAGTTTCTTCAATCTGTTTTTATCGATCACTCTTTGACATAATTCATTAAAAATTAAACAAAGTCAAAATATTGCAGTTCTTGTACCCTTTGGTAGAAGTCCTCTTAATACTACTGACAAGACTTGTTGGAGTAGAATGTGACAATCATGAGACTTGAGATTTATAATCTTGGTATCTTGCAATGACACATGATTTGAAATATTGGAGCCGTAACCATCAGGTAATCTTAAATTTGTAATTCTTGCACAAAATAATTGCTTCTCCGACTTTGATAAATTAAAAGAGCCCGCTGCCCATCGAAATTTATTGCCAATTTCTTTAGCATATAGTTCTTTTCTTGTGCCCATTTCTTCCATATCTTTACGAGAACTTAGTCCATCCTTTGTTTTCCCTTTTATACTCAAGAGTGTGCCAATGATGCTTTCACAAATGTTCTTCTCAATATGCATCACATCCAAATTGTGTCGCAATAGCAAACTCTGAAACATCATATAAAAAAATTATATTCATAAATGAAAAGAAAACTTATTTTCAGAGAAAGAGATACATAAAGAGATAGGGTAATGATAGTACCTTCCAATAAGGTAACTAAAAAAAATTGATTTCTTCTACCAAGGCCATATTGTATCAATGTTTGGCTGTTGTTGCTTCTTCTTCCTTTTTTTTGGTTTTCCCCAATTATTGACATGGTTCTTTACCATATCAAAAACCTCTGAACCTGTTAGTTCTCTAGGCTTCCTTCTATGTTCTTCATTTCCATCAAACCAAGACTTTTTTAATCGAAATTGATGATTGTGGCCAAGAAATCGTCTATGGTTCATAAATACATGCTTCTGACAATGAGTCAGCCATCATGAAGATGTCCCAATTCTACATATAGGACAAGCTGCTCTACCCTTTGTGGAATATCCAGATAAATTTCCATAGGCCGGAAAGTCATTTATTGTCCTAGCCTTCAAATTGAATATGGATTTACTGAATGAATCAAAAACATTCACACCATTGCTCCATAACTCTTTCAAATCTTCTATAAGTGGCTCCAAGTATACATCTATGTCATTTCCTAGTTGCTTAGGTCCAGGAATTAGTAACGTCAACATCAAGTTTTCCTTTAACATGCATAAGGATGGGGGCAGATTATAAGCAACCAAAATCACAGGCCAACAACTATATTGAGTACTACGATCACTGAAAGGATTAAATCCATCTGATGCAAGACCAAGCCTAAGATTACAGGGATCGGATGCAAAATCAGGCCACTTAGTATCGATCATATTCCAGGCCACTGAATCAACAGGATGTCGCATCTTTCCATTCTGACTTTTGTGAGTGTCATGCCATCTTACTTGTTCTGCCTTTTCATGTGATTTAAACAAATCTCCTAAATCTTGAAATTACAGGAAAGTATCTCAACACCTTTGCAGGAACTCTATATTGAATCTTTTTCGTGCACCCATCAACTTTTCACCGTGAAGCCCCACATTTTGGACATGTCTCCATATGTTCTTTTTCCTTTCTAAATAAACAACAATCATTAACACAAGCATGTATCTTCTCATAGCCTAGATCAAATTCTTTAAGCATCTTCTTTACTGAATATAAAGAATCAGGAAGTTTGTTGTCTTGAGGTAAAACTTTGCCAAGCATCTCAAGAAGTTCATTAAAACTGCTGTCTGTAAGACTATGTCGAGCTTTATACTTATATAGGGCAACAACTGCAGCCATCTTTGTGTAAGTAGATCCAGCATATAAAGGAAGTTCAGCCTCCTCCATAAGATTTACAAAATTTGCATCTCTTCTTTCATATGCAGGTTCTGTATAATTATAATTGTCATCAAAAAGATCATAATCAAAGTTCGTATCTCTAAACATTTTATATGCTTCGGGTATTTCTATATCTTCGTCTCTGGTTGTAGTAGAACTTTCACCATGAAAGATCAATTTATCATATAAAGGATCCATCCCAAATATGACTAAGTGCTCGTAAACATATCAAAATGGTGAAATTGATGACCTAAACATTGACAACAGGGACACTAAATTTTTTTCTGGATTTTCCTTACTAGCTTGAATTGTATCAGCAAACTTGCGTGCTCCATTTTGATATGCTTGTGAATCTCTACAAATAAAGACAAACCCCAAACATAATCTAATATTAATAACAAGCAACAAGTATATTAATATTTATGGTTTTATGGAATAAATAGTAACCTTCTAAAGTGTATCCAACCTTTGTCCATTGTGTATGACCCACCTTGTACGAATTATAACCTGTTAGCCACTGAAATAGAGAATAGTATATATGCAAGTACTTTATTTAAAGGGAATCCACTTTGTGATACTATCAGGATGAGGATGCATTTCCATTATGCTCATGGCAATACATTTAATTTATAACTATATCATAATGATGATTTAAATAACCAAAGTTCTCTGAATTGGTTTGACATATTAATAACCAAATTTCTCTGAAATGTATGCTCATGGCCATACATTTTCATACATTTAGTGCCGAAATTCGAATCACCTTCTTTACCTTATTAACCAAGATTCCCAGTATTGGCTGACACCAATAGGTAGCAACCATATTGTATCATTTTTGGCCTATCCTGAACCATTACCGATACCGGCCAATACCAACATAAGGACTATCTTTCCGAGTCAATTAGGCAAAGAAAAATTACAAGGAAAAGAGGGAAAGTTGAGGAAAATGGTGTCAATACAATGATTCGGCATGTCGAAGATTTACATGCTACAAAGTGTCGATAAAATTTCTTATTGACCCATTGTAACCATTTCATTTGCCAAAGTTGTATATTTATAAATTCACAACACCCATTGATGTTAATACTATTCCATTCAAAGCACTATAAATAACAAATAATACATGAAATTATGCCTAAATATATGAAATATTTTTCTTGGACTGAATATTATTAGGTCAAGGATTGAACAAATAATCTCTTGGACTGAAACAAATGATATCTTGGACAGAATATTATTAGGTCAAGGATTGAACTTGCAAGACAAGGACTGAACAATTGCCTTCAAAGGACTGAACCTTTGAACAAGTAGGACTTATCATATGTGGGTGACTGAACTTAATGTACAGTAGAGACTGAACTAAGGTTAGATGGGACTGATACTTTATTACAATATGTTTGGACAGAACATGCATATTCTGGGGACATAACTAATACCAAATGGTTTAATCATAGGTTTATAAGAACGGAATTTTCATATATGGGACTGACATTGGTATGGACTGATACATTGTGCAAAGGGACCAACAATTTGGACTGAATTAAGATGAGTGGACTGGTACATTTATGTACTGTAGGCCAAGGGTACTGAACACTAAAGATATTGATCTACCAAGGGAATTAATCAAGAAGTAAAGGAAGATTGGACAATGCAACAATGTAGGTAATATTTCACTTATAACTGTTGTTAGTCCCTTACTTTTCAAAAATCTTAATAGCATGGATGACCAAGCTGAAAATTTATGTTAAAGCAACCGGTGGTTGGTTTCAACTAAAATATTGACTGATCAAAGGAAAAAAAACTCAAGGAAACAAATTACAACGTTATTTCTTTGCAAATATCATACATAAATGTGCAATATTTTTTAGTCTCCTCTTAAAACTACTGTCAGACATCTTCCTATAGGGCCTGAGTTTAGGTACTTACAGTTGAAGATCATGTTCCTTGAAATAATAGACTAAGAAAATTGATGTCAGACGTTAATCCATAATAGCACAAAAGATTTCAACAGCCATAAAAAGATCAATTACAGTTACTGGAACTAGTAATATATAAAAGGCTTCTATTACTAGTAATAACATTCCATCTATCATCAAGCATACCACAGAGTATATTTTCAGGTTGCCCAACGTGCTTGAGAGGCTTTCCTGAAAAACAAAAAGATTGACAATCAATTTCACTGGAAAAAAATAAAAGATAAATATTGTGAATAATTGTGAATAAATAATGCAGAAAGAAATACCAGCATTCACAGAGACAGAAAAAAAGAGTAATGGTTGGACAAGGATTTCTATTTGGCTGATAAAGTTCTATACCAATAAATGACAAGCAATATAGAAAAAAATATGATCATAGTCTGACAGATAAAGCTCTCAAAAGAATTGGCAGTTCTAAATTGACAGTTCAATATGGATGTATGAGATCTACTCATGTAAGTTCAAATATCAATAAGATCTTGTCAAAAGAAAATAACAATCCACCATGTTTGAAAGAAGTTACAATAGGTAAAAACCCTTACTTTTATTAACTGATTTTAAAACCTAAAAACCCTAAGAAGAACTATAGGTAAAAACTTCTATTAAAATCGAATCATTATGAACTGTGCATCATAAACCCTAAAAAACTTTGGGATAGAAAAACACAAAAAAGGGAAAATTAGGTAGGGGAACAAGAATTGTGCTTACAAATTTGCAATCCTCTCCAAACTCTTGCTATGATCTAACAAATAAAAAGAAAAATCGAAAGAGGAAGAAGAAGAAAAAGAATGGGTGCGGGTGTGGATGGCGAACCAGATAGAAGGAGAGGCACGGGTTGGGGCGTGCAGGGACCTACTGTTGTCGAGAGGGGAAGACGGAGAGGCTCGGATGAAGGAGAGCCGCATAGAGAAGGAAGGAAAAAGGAAAAAAATTAGTGGAAAAGGGATGAAAAAATTTTATGGGGAGGGAAACATATTCTGTATGTAAATAAAGGGCGGGGAACGAAGGAAAAATGAAAAAATTTCCCCCCTCTTTTTTGGGTTCTACGACATTCAATGAATGCCTTATTTTGTATACCAATTAAGGCGTTCAATGCACGTCATAAATTGCTTTCAATTAGGATTTACGACATTCACTATATGCCTTCTTTTTTGTAGCAATTAAGGCATTTATTGTACGCCATAAATAATATTATAAATTTTATTCTGGATAACTTTAAGGCATTCTCTAAGTTGCATGTCGTTAAAAATCATTTACGGCATACAAATTTAGGCATGCCTTAATTTTTATGTCGTAAAAGGTTAATTTTCTTGTAGTGTGAATAGTGTTAATCATACATTGCACGTATGATTAGCCAGGCCATAAACTCTTAAAATCAAGTTCCTAAGCCGACCACATGTTGAAACTAGTACTAACTCACTTAGATAGTATTTTTTTGATTCTTGTACATGATATACTCTGCTCTCTTGATCTTACACTAATTTACAGTCTTGATATGCCTTACCATGTTTA